>LPNX010681295.1:99775-166803 GCA_001517045.1 Pseudotsuga menziesii | reverse complement strand
AATTTTTATGGTGCACAAGTAGACACTAACCTCTACGTTCTATCAAAACCCCATTTCATGATTTTTGCATTAAGACCTTCAAAGGCTACACCCACAAAACACGTACAATTTCCGAGGTTTTCTCACTTAGACAATTATAAAAATATTATAAAATTACTAATTTAATTTTTGAAAAATAATTCCGCACTAGTGCTATGGGTTCTCTACATGGATGTCAATTTTTGTAGCTTGATTCGATCATTTAGGCCCTCAAAGGCTGCACCCACAAAAACATATACCTTATAATTTTTGTGAAAAATAAAAAGTGCCTGTTAGGAAAAATGAAATTTGACATAGCTATGCAAATTTTCGATACATAAACGTTATATATTCGGAAAGGTGATTTAATTTCCTACATTTCATGTTTTTTACTCAATGCAAGATATTTTGCATAAGTATCTCAAAAAATCCAAGTAAGTTGAGGGATGCCTGATTTTTTCAGGTTTCTATTGCATCTAACGCGCCAAAAAGGTCCCTCATCTTCTTGCACAGGCCCAAAAGAAAATTATAGGCTAGTAAGTGACTACCTAGATGGAACATTATTTACTTACGGAAGTCTATCATACACTTTATGTATCTTTGTTTAGTCGTAAGCTGTTCTTACATTTTGTCGTTTATATTTTAGTCGTTACTTTTAATGTATTTTACTTATGATGTTGTACTGCTGTTTACTACTTAGTATTATATTTACACTTTTGTCGCTTATGTGTCATCATTGGATTTATGTGCTTCGTCCTTTCGGCATTGTCGCACTTGTTGATTATGAAGTCCTAACTTAACTTTGTTTGTGGAAACAAAGTGGGTGGAGTGGCGGGACTTGTTCTCCCATGACGGTTTGAGAGGTAAAGTATTACTTTGTTACGCAGGCTTACTTAGTTCAATCGAACTAAGGCACCTCTTTTATTTACTTACACAGTTCTTTACTTTGCAATGGGATCTGGTGTAAATTGTGTTGACAGTCTTGAATCCTAGAGGACTCGCTGCTAGTTGTTACATTGCTTATCGACTCGATTCTCTAACTTGGTATGAGTCCTTATCGTCAATTTAGCTACTGCGGTGAAATTTCCTGTACACTAATTATTCTTCGTTATACTTTAAATTCGTTATTCTATATATCGTTATTACATTTTATGTTCTATGTATATTTTTACTATACCTATTAACATCTCTTATGTTCTTTTATTTGGCAGGTTATTATATTGGCTTAAGAGCAGACCTTTGAAAGTTTATGAGGGTTAAGGAGTCAAGATTCACCTTCGGGCATATGATTACACACTTGTATTTTGAACAATGTTTTAATGGCTTTGGCCATGGAGTGAAATCGCACTCCCTCTGGTTCTATGTATAAATTTGGGTTTGTAATTTTACATGGGCTGTTTTAGCAGTGAAGAGAGGAATGTTTGGGATTCTAGCACACTTAGTTTTTGTTTATGTGAATCGTGTTTTAGTTGGGACATTTTATCCATGGGATACACCATTGCTTGCAATAGTGCGTTAGCCCATTGGCATGCGTGTGTAAACTTGTTTATGATCTTTAATATGATGACTGTGTCTTTTACTTGGCAAGTTCTATGTAAATGGATGCATACTATTTTTATTATTTGATTTACCGTGTTTTTAACTTATGATGTGCGTAGCATGATTTCGCTGCGTTATTCTGTTCTTATGGTGGATTTATGTGGGCATGAAGGTTTTGTGTGTAACGACGTTACTTAACTTGTATTGGAAACATACAGATAATGTGGGTATAGGCCATGCTGTGAATGGCATGAGCCTTTCCCACCGTGTTGTGATAGTATAGTGTAGGATTAAATTGGTAGGATTGTGTATTAAATTTAAAACTTGACTGAGGCCGTGACTTATGTGAGTGCTGTGCATTCATCGGTTTTGTAGAGGCTAGGGTTTAAATACCCTCGATGACATTCGTTGTATTTAGCTGGTAAATGGACTCTGTGTATTTATATTATATTGGATGTATTTTATAAACCACAACCTGCATACGATTTGATGTATAGCGTGGCCTGTGTAAGAATGGTTATAGGATTGGGTTGTTGTTTTGTATATACATTACTTATGGTTTGTTATTAAGGCCTTTCCTTGGGTTTGGACATCCATGGGAATCGATGTCGTGACCTCTATTGGCAATCAGGGTTTTAATGTAATGCAATGAATGGTATTTTAATATGATATGATTAATGTATAAGATGTATTGTTTTAATTTGGTTATGGTAATTTTTGATGAGTTATGTAATTTTGTTTATGGTTATGTATAGATGGAAAATGGATAGAACTATGGATTCTTTTGTATGAGGTAGAAACAAAGATTTGTAAAGGACCACATGGATGGTCATGATGCTTCCTTCGTTTATTTAGTTCTGACATTGATAATTTAAATGAAAAGTTTCGATACTAGTATATTCTTATTATAGCAGACCTTGAAAGGTCTTAGATGAGTTATTAAATTTTGGATTTAAATGTATAGATAGCTTTCATAAATGTTTATACCTCATGGCCTTATTTGTATATATATATATTTATCTCTCAAGTAGTTATGTTTGTAAGTAATACCCTAAGGTATCTATTTAGTATATTTATTTCTTTTAATATTGCTCTTATGATTAATTCTACTATAATGTGAACCTATCTCTACTCACAAATGCAATATGTCAGTAGAGTTATAAAGAATAGGTGAAATAAATAGCAAATCTGGATTTACCTAGTTTAAAGTAATAATTTCTGAATATTGAATGAATACAGAATCAAACTTAGAGATGCAATCCTAGTTATATACAACCTATGATAACATTTACAATTCAAGGGGGTATTGAATAAAATACAAACCCTAGCAGAGTATAGTGAGAAAATCGAACACATAGGGTTAGTAGATACATTGAAAACATTCATCTAACATATCCATCATTTAGTCTAGAAAATAACATGGAGAGTGTAGGGTTAGATTTTAAGAAATGTAACCCTAGGAGATATGGAGAGAACCATCATTTCCAGGGTTAAAAATATATAAAGAGCATTTATATAAAGCAACCAGCATTTACCCTAGAAATGAACTTTGGCATACTAAGAACTCATATGTGTAATTTTTCTTCCTGAAGCTCCTTTAATGGCTGAACCTGCACACTTTTTAAATAACGAACATTAACAATTTAAGATAGATCTGACCTCTGATTTTGATGACCAAATCACTTGGGAACTACCAGGTTGCTCCCAACCATGACCCGGAACCATTCCTGGTTTTAATCTAGATCCCCCTGAGTTGGACTCCAACATGCAAGTAGCTTAGAGCTCTTAAGGTAGGGTTTCCTAACTAGTATTTACTTCTGAATCAATCATCTTTTCCTTACAGGAGAAAGTTCTCCAAGAAAACACGTGAGAGCAAAAACAGGAAGAATAATAATTATCCAAAGGTAAAATCAAAACCCCCCAAGCCTTTGCTTGGCTTCAGTATTTATAAATAGTATTTTTAGTCAAAGGGAGAGTTAAATTAAGAAACCTTGGTTTCTTGATTAACCCTTTTTCAATTACTTTGGGTAATTATTAATATTTTCACTTAGGAACTTTCTACTAATTCCTAGTTGGACTTTTATAGACATTATACTATTTATTAATCTTTTCATAATAAATAATAATTGATGGATCTCTTCTTGTTTCTTTCATTTATTTATAATATTTAATATATTTAATTCTTTATACATAACATTTATAAACTTACATAATAATATAACACTTTATTAACATTTGTCTCCGGGCATCATATACCATGATCCCTTGATTAAATGACACTTCTTCATTAAGGTCAAGTAGGTACATGGTTTAGGTCTACTAGGCTAGGTAACTCTAAACATCCTTGCATGATGGATTTCTCTCGTATAACGTGGTAGCTCTTGAGTACTTTGATGAGATTACAGAAATTTGAAATTTCATTTAATCACTTATAAATAAGTATGATGAGATCGATTTCTTTCTCGAGTCGTTTTCACTTGGAAGTTATTAAATTCTTTTCAGTAACCCCTAGCGCTTACGAGCCCATACTAAATGCATATAGCAGGGAGTTACAAACATAGTGCAATTCCAGAGCTTTTGCTCAACACTAAATGCTAGGATGTACTTGTACGATACACGTGGGGATATAATGGCCAAGGATTTGATGCTCCAGAGCTTATGATCAACATCAACATGGAAGGCTCCAGGGCTTATGCCCAACACATCCAATTATCTTTTCATGTGTTCGAGAGCTTCTCGCTTAGCACAAAGGTAAGTACTCATGTGTTCCAGAGTTTCTTTCTCAACACAATTCATCAATCACTCAAGTGTTCTAGAGCTCCTCGCTCAACACAAAACATCTCGTCGATCATGTGCTTCAGGGTCCATGCCCAACACAAACAAGCATATACATATATCATCAATAATTGGCTTACGCTCAATATATAAAACAAATCATCGTGTTCATATGCAGTGGGGTCTTTGACCCAATATAAAATAAAACATCAAGGTAATCATCATAATCAATAGACACATGCCTATAAGTGTTAGGTCCAAAATTCGGGATATTACATTGCTACGTCATGAATGTGACCTTGATATCGGTGGTTTTAGGATGACCACCAAATATGGATCCATGTCAAACATAACTCTTCACACACTTGCTTATTTTGTCTCACTTGATCTTGCTTGCTTGTTATTGATGGTATTTGTCCCCCGCCCCCCATCAGAAACAATGTGAGGAGAAGGGAGTTCTCAAGGTTTCACAACTAGACACAAAATACATGAGAACTCTTAAAATGGTTATGTTCCGTGTATGTGGTTTTATCATTGAATTTGGCCTTGAATCTATTTGTGGCTCAGTATTATTTTCTCTAGCTTCAAGAAGTCCATGGTTGTGAGTTACCCGAAGATGGCTTCAAAACGTGAAGATAAAATAATGTCCCCCCCTTTCAGGTGAAAGAGGAGAAGTTTGGGTATAGGAGAATACACAAGGACTCTTGCAACTTCACCCTTTACAAATACTACTTAGCAGATTCAACCTTAAAAGGTATGGGATCTTAGGATCAACTAAAAATGCACCCATATTCAATACACAATTAAACTTATTCTTTCGATTTTGATACTTATAGAACAAAAGAAAACACCTAAAAAATACGTAACTTAAAAACAAACACAATTGCAAGTTACATACATGATGATACATGATGGTTGAATTGAGGAATCTACTATACCTGAATAATGATCTTGTTCTATAATTTTATTTTGATGAAGCATATGCACACTTATATTACCAAAGTTTGGAATATTCAATTTTCTTCATACTGCGAGCAATAATCTCTGCACAATCTGTATAATCACTCCCAATACTGTCATTCAGCAGCCAAACAATTTATCGACACAGTATGTAACAATTTTCAAAAATCTCTTTGCTGCAATACAGTTGTGCAATAACTTACAAATTAATACAACAAAAATCAATTACATTCAATTTCATAAAACTTAATATATTCTGTAGCATACAAATTCAATTTTGCAACAACAAATCAATTCTGCATCTATAGCAATAGGTTGCAAATTCAGTGTTGTTAGTGAGTGATCATAATGGTCTCTACAAATTTTGTACAAGGTTGTCTTGTAATAAGAATTCTTCAAGCATAAAGGGAAGCAATGGGATTCACCACCATTTTTCGGGGTTTGCATACATATCTTCCTTAAAAGAGCATCATCGCAAATCACTTCAAAAACATCAAGGTCAGAGATTTGGTCTTAAGAAGAGATATTACATACACAAGCTCAACTTCAAAAACATCAAGGTCAGAGATTTGGTCTTAAGAAGAGATATTACATACACAAGCTCAACATCCAAACATGGACTTGTTTCATTAATGTATTTAGATACGCTTTATTTTTACCACTTAAGATGTACAACAAAATGAGACTGTCTCAATATGCAACAATCAAGATGAATCTGCAGCTCTTGCAAGGAAAACACACACAAATCCAACACTCAACATAGGTGGAGACATTACAAAGGAAAACACATAAACTATAAGATCCAAGAAATGGATCCACATTACAATAATATTGAAGATGATCCACGACCAAATGCATATATTTCCGCATAGAGATAGGATTGCGACCATTTACAACTTATTCACAAGTATTGACTCTAGTTCCAACACACATCAATGGTCTCTGAACACCTCATAGAAACTGGCTTCATAGGAAGAAGATATGCATCACCGATCTTCATGTGATTCAACAGTGGGTTTCACCAACGCTTAGTCTTCAACATGCAGTATTCAATAATGCAACCTTCTAATCCACGCAGGATCTAAACAAGAAAAATAAGGTATGCTCGTAATGGATATCTCATTCTCATTTCTTAATGCCGAGGAACAACCAACAATTCACAGTTCTTGAAGACTAGAAAGCTTCACAACATCATCAACTCATCAAAGAGAGAGACTCAACACTTCACGCAATAGAATATGAATGTTACAATACTCGACCTCAATTTTCGATGCTACACCTTGATGGAGAAGAGAGGAAGCCCACAACTCTTCTCATGGTCACAACTCTTGAAAATTTTAATATGCAGTGACGCACAAATGAAAAAACTCTAGGGTATTCACATAGCTCCATTGTGGTGTTCGTCATGGAGTATGCATTAAAGAGGGTATTCACACTCAAATATGAGATTTTCATCTCCGTGATGATTTTCATATTCAATTTGGCAGCTCCATGATAGGATGATTCCAGACATGGATAGGAATCCAACTCCACTATCTTCATTGCTTAAGGAGGTGGGAGTTCTTTGCAATCTCGAAATTCTGAGATGATAGAGAGAAACCACGATCTCTTCTATATAGAAATATCATCGCTGCATAGGGTCCTCTAAAACACAGTAGGGGAAGGAACTTCAATGGTCGAATGCAAAGAGAGAAATTCAATGGTTCAATGTAAAGAGATTCAATAATCCAATGCGTGGCATAACCACGTAGCAGTAGTCATAGGCAATGGATCTCCATTTCTGTGATGGATCCAAGTATTCAATGCAAATACTCCAACAATAATTGAATACTTGTACCTATTAAATACATATGATCTCAATCTAAGAAATGTGTTATTATTCGGTGAGTAGTATAACCCATATTCTACAACACAGACACAACAAAGGCTCCACAAAATCGTGGATTAGAAAACATAATAGAGAACATCTCACCTTTACCAACTGCAGTTTTCCAAAAGACACAATATTCTTGCTTTCCAAACTTCCAATATTTAAAATCAATGGAAGAGATTATTTGAGTGCAGCTCACATCATTTGAATGTTGATTCACCACTCCAAACGGTCTTCTATCATTTGAATGCTGATTCACCACTCAAAACGGTCTTCTAGGTCATAACACAATGGTGAGACGCGGATGGATATCCATTGGAGTAAATTTGGGTTTTAAAATGGGTTGTATAAGAAAACAATCCAAAACAAGTCAACCAGAATTTATTCAACCAAAATTTATTGATGAGTTGGAATTTAAGAAGCAATAGAATTTCAATAAAATAAGTCAACCATAATGGTTGACTTGACATACTTGTCCTAAAAACTACTTTTTTTGTTCTTATTTTCAACATATATGTATGTGTTTTTACTAAATAGGCATTTATGCAGAATTTAATTATGCATCCAACTAGTGTTACCGCTTTAAATTTGAATTTGAGTAAAAACACAATGAAATATGTAAATAGTGTTTTATTCCTTGTCCCAAAATTAATAAATATTATTTTATTATTTTAGAAGGCAAACATCAACTCTGCACAGTTCTATTTTATTTGTAACATAAATTGTAAGCATATTTTGGAGATGCACCTCCACACTCCATGGCATCCATGAATCAAACAAACCAATCATGTCAATCAGTAGTTTCATCATGATGATTGTTCGACGCTTATCCTTATGTATAGGATTATGATATGCTGCAGTAAAATAATCATCGAACTTAGGTGTTTTGTGATAGGCAACACTGTCTCCAACAACACGCACTATCCATGGAAACTTTGGGAAATGAGTAGGCTTGATATGATCATAAGTGTTGTCTAATGCGTAACTTCTCCATGTTCAAAATGATACTCTCGTATAGACGGGCATGAACAGAAAATAAAGGACTTGTTTTCTATTCGTGATACCAACAGCGTTTCAAATAAATATTTCTAATAGATGCGTGGCGCCTTCAACCGTTGTTAGTATTGTAGTTTGCATCTACAATAAGGTCTTCATCAATCATATAGGGTTCCCATGAATATCTAGGGTTCACTATATTCTCTCGTAATATCGTGCAACACTTGTGTCAAAAGGAAGGAATGATCAAACTTGTAGTCGATTCTCGATTGAAGTGAGGATAAAGTTCTATGAGACGACTCAAACACCACGCATCAAAATTTTGCATGTCAATGACTCCAATGCTGCTTCTATTGTGACCTTCGGTAACCATTAAAACATACCAGCATCAAACTTGATGAATTCCTTCATCTTGCCATTATCTCAGTCAATTTTAATTGATTGAAACCAACCAGAAGTTCAAGGCGCAGTATCAATATGGTCTTCTATTCCACAACTTTGATTCGGAGCAAAATAATCAAAATATAGTTCTTCTTCTTCTTGGATGGTTATGCTCCAATAATACTAAGATCTCTATCTTCATTCAACATTAAAAAATTCTCCCACTAGAAATGATTCATTCATAAGAAGAACACTCATTAGGAAACATATGTTCATAAAATTCAAAACTGAGCACACATCAAAACTTAAACTTAGTGTATGGTTGCAGGTGACTTTAAGTGGGGGTAGTACTCATGCGCATTCATTAAATGAAAGATGGAGCAATAAAATACAGCGTGGTCATTTCAATTCATAATTAGGATTCGTGTAGGCTGCCATTATGCAACAATATTCATGATTGAAATGGAAGGATTATACGCAAAATAGGTAGGAACACAGAGCATATTGTGTGATATGACAAACTGTGCACAGGGAAGGAAAATGATTTTAAAATTACGATGATAAATTTGGATGATAATTGGATGAGAATAATAGCACTAGTACAAGTTGGAGATTATTTATGTACACCAAAAATGTATTCTCAAAACTAAGCAGGTGCAGACCCATAAACCCATAATCATGAACGCACATAAGATTTGGAATATTTAATATATTAGGGTTTCCAACAGTGAAACTTATGGGATATTGACACAGGATATAGGTTCACAAGACGCTCTGAGATCTGGGCAGAATGCAAGTCACAGGCCTCACAAATTATAACAGCGCCGATATCACTATCAAGATCCCATTCAGTCATAAATATTATTGGAAGACACAAGATCATTTAGGCAAATAAACTAATCACACAAAACAGAAAGATAGTTGTCAAAGTATTCTTACTCCTAATTAACTAATGTACATATACAAAGTATTCTTACTCCTAATTAACTGATGTACATATACACATGAGAATACCCGTGGTGGTGGTGGTGGTGGTCACTCTGCAATAAAGATGGAATTCAATGCCCAACCATTCAAATCCCTTATTAGGTGTAGGTAGAATTTCATGTGTTCTACGTTCTAGTTGGTGGTCGGTGGTGGTTTCACTCACTCTGCAATAAAGATGGAATTCAATGCCCAACCATTCAAATCCCTTTGGTGTAGGTAGAATTTCATGTGACGTTCTACGTTCTAGTTTGTGGTCTTATCCTTATATACTTGCAACACCTCTTCATTATGACCCATTGGTTCTGGGTATTAAACATCCTTACTTGGTGACTATAAATCCCATCTCTATACACATATGCATGTATGTTTAATACAACATAGTCTTTCCTTTATAACATTTGGGTAGGGTGTTGGTTACATTTATTTTTCTTTGTTTTAGGGTTCCCTCTCACGATAACCTAGCTCACGTCCTTCATCATGATTTCTCGTTGTTGTTTTGTGGATGCTTGGATTGCACCTCTAGTTCTAGTTGGATTTGAGATATCAATACTCTATGTAGAATGATCTAAAACTTGTTGTTGAGCATGGTTACAGTTACCTCTTTTGATTCCTTTGTTGTTCCTCTGTGGCGAACTTGATGAGGGTTTGTACTTGTTGAGCATCAATGGTGTACGTGTTTCATGCAAGGTCCCCACAAGAAATGAACCTACTTCCATCCTTCATCCCGACGTTACAAGGTAACCACGATCCTTGGTTGTTATTTACACTCTATTACAATGTTATTTACTTTATTTTTATTATGATTCATTAATGATATGGTGGCTTGGTAGGTTACTTGTTGTTTACTTTATTTTTATTATGATTCATTAATGATATGGTGGCTTGGTAAGTTACTTGTTGTTGGGACTATAGCCATGCAAGTCTTATCCTTCTCTCATCGTGCTACTAAATAGGTAAGAAATTATATGCATGTCTCCATGTTCGTTATCTTATTAGCAACAACCATATTAATAAGATTAATATGTTTGGAATACACTGACAGGTATATATTTGATAGATTGATAATGTTTTTTTTTTAAATGTGCCAAATATAAGTGTGTAGATGTATTTCTAACATGTTAATCTTATTAATATAGCTGTTGCTAGTTTATAAAACCTATGGAAAAATGAGAGTAGAATAATTTTATACCAAATAAAATATTTAATTACATAAAGCTAACTAATGCCAAAAGAATCTTATAAAAAATAATAAACATGCATTTTGCAATTTTTCTAAGATCAATAATTTACAAATTCTGAAATAAACAAACGATAATCAACATTTAGTGAATGTTTGATTGAGATCCCTATTGCATGATTATTTCATAGTTTGGAAGGATGGTAATCTCTTTAGAAATCAACCTTAGGTTATCACATGGGTTATTAAAATCTTTAGTTGGTGTAAACATTGAGGAAGTGGTTGCAAAGACAAGTGGTTTAACAAAATATGAACCATAATGTTTATGTCTTGTTGACTTATAATGTTTTATAAAATAGGTAATAAAAAAAAAAAGCCATAACAAAGTAGTTAGTATGATGAGAGTGTTTAGCACCAACATGTTGTGGTGTTAATATTTTGAAGATAGTGTAGAAAACATGTAGAAAAATAGGATGGGGATGCAATGTTTTAATAATATTGATTCATGGAAGTAATCTTTCAAGCAATATACAATAACCAATTTTAAGTTTAAATTGTGCATTTTCATAATTTAAATGAAAATTCATCTGAACAAGCTTGGTATCATGATTTTCATCTCATGTAAAAGTATCAAAATTAAAGTATCAAATATGTAATTTGATTGGGAGAATTGACTTTATTGAATCTGTCAATAAAAATAATAAAATAATTTTGATAAAATTTAAATTTCTTGTTTCTTGGTTTCTTGATTTTGGTTGCTACATAGAGTCTTATATGAAGAAAATTGGTATACTATTAATTGAACTTAAGTTAATAACTATTTTGTTGTTGGAAGTTTATAGAACGTGACGAAAATCCAGGACAAAAAGACAAAGATGATCAAGCGAAGAATGAACAAGGATCAATCAGTGTCCACCATTTTTCTCATAGTTGGAACTTCCCTTCTGACCTATCAGCTTCTGTGCTTATGTTAAAATCGGCTGCTTAGTCGCGAGGGCTAAATTCATGCATGTATCTATCTTCATTCCCTAAATCATCATTTCTTCCAGGTTGGTTTCAGAATAAGAACGTCCGTCGGGTTTATCATTATCACCGCGAGTATTATTAGGGGCTCCCCCATCATAATCTCTTTTTCTTTTTCATCAGAAGAACGATGTTTAGCATCTCTTTGAATGGGAGAAGCATCACCATTTTCATGTCTTTCGCTCAAAGATTCTCTCCGAGGATTGTATATTTATTTATATATCATGTATTTTTGGGTGGAAAGTAAGACTTGTTTTACAAACTAGTATAAAATAAATTGTTGAAACATAAATTTAATTTAAACCCAGAAAAAAATCCAATACTTATAGATGCCAGGGATTATCATTGGTTTGAGAGTCATTATGTGGCAAACGACGATCCCTGTATCATATGATCAAAGAGTAATAAACAATTTAGTCTACTGTACATGTTATACTTTTGAGTTTTAAGTTGCAATTCTCTATGATGGAATCCCTACAATCTTTGTGTCGGCTTTTAGTTTTCACGATTGAAATGGATATTTCAGCATAGCTGTGAGGAAGGTAAGGACTGCACGACCTACCTCTGTTATCATTTCCAGTATTAATAGTTATAGTTATACTTGTGAGCTAATAATTATGTAATAGTTATCCAATATAAGTGTGATTAGAGTTAATAGTTCTAGAATCATTGGAGTTAAGTTAATAGTTTTATCTAATAATAGATAGATTTAACCTGCTAGTTGCATATAATAATCCAATAGTTGAATTAAAATTTTTACAATTATCACTTAGTGTACTTATCACAACTACTTTTATTTTTTTGAAATTATTAATTATTAATTTTGGACAACCCTCATAGAATTAATCTTAACAGTACACTTATATCATTCTGGTTTAATCTAGGACTACCCCATATAATCAATCTGGACAATACCAGTGTCTCATTCTGATAGGTATATGAAAAAACATAGATGATAATCCACCTGAAAATTCTAACATATATATACATATCAGCTTAATTATCGATTAATTACTTTTATTGTCTTGATCTCACACTATTGTAGTGTTTGCTTGGAACATGGCAGAGTGACAAGGGAGTGAAGCCCTTAGCAAAGGTACTTAGGTTCATTGTATTCGCATCTTAGGGTTTGTTTGTTGGGAAATAATTATATACACATATCAACTTAATGATCGATTAATTACTTTTATTATCTTGATCTCACACCGTTGTAGTGTTTGCTGTTACAAGTTCTTAGTGCTTAGAACATGGCCGAGTGACAAAGGAGTGAAGCCCTTAGCAAAGGTACTTAGGTTCATTGTATTCGCATCTTAGGGTTTGTTTGTTGGGAAATAATTATTCTGTTATCTTATTATTTATGTAACGACAATTTAGGGTTTAGGTTTTAACTTTTTTTTATCGTTATGGAGGTCTTCTCTTTGGATTTATGCCATGATTTCAAACTGGTTACTGTTATAGGTTTTCCCCTATTTATAAGTTATTTATAAATCTACTTTGATCGTTAATATTGTGTGAATCGTATTGATTTTTCTGTGTAAAATATTGATATTTGATTCTTTATAACGGTTGGTTCTCTTTTGATAATTTAATGTGGATTGTCCGAGGTTTGACCTTGACTGTAGTTTCTTATTTTTCTCATTATACTTTTATTTGTGCCTCCTAGGTGTTCACCACATAGTTGTCTATAGTGTGAGGGTACCCCTACTGAATTTCAATTATTTATTACAAGTATTGTTATATAAGGATTTCCAAATCATGACTCGGGTACAATTAATTCATTAGCCATGGATATGGATAGTTTTTTTGGTTACGACTTGTTTAGTAACTTCTAGTCATCTATATCCTCTTAATTTTCTTTTGTTTTAAACCTGATTGGGAATCAATCCTAACCATGATGTCTTAAATACAAAGGGGGTTGAAATCTTGAATTGATTGGAACCACTTGATGGTTCTGATATCTATTTGTTTATTGACTCGGAGCTTATTAACTCTAAAGAACAGGCTTGTATAAATGTGGCCATTGTATTTTTTATTTAAGTTCTTTTTTAACTTATCAATATTTACTGATACTTCAAGTGTTTAAGTGGAGGAAGTCATAATGAGCATAATCTCATGTCCTACTCGTTCTCGAAATGTATTATATTTTTTACTTTAACGATAGCATAAGGTTATATGTTTTATATGGAAGATCTGCGTATATGATATATTCTAGTTATTTGATGTATATTATATTTGGCCATTACTTCACATGAATGTGTAGTTATTATTGATTTGTGTAGGGTTATGGGAATCCTAATGCTAGATTTGTTTACTTTGTTTGATTTATGAAATAATTTGACTTGATTATTTGGACACTATTTATTTGTTTAATGAAATACTGTGTTGTGAGTATGTGCTTGCACATTTATTATGCATTGTTAAATATAAATATATGTAATTATTTTTTTGAGGCTAATATACTAAGTGGATTTTTGTATGTAAGGAACAATTAGAAAGCAAATAAATATTTCCTATACTTAATTTACATATAAAAAGGAAATATAATATTTGCATATATTTTATGTCTATTATTGCTATAACAAAATGTATTTTTATTTATAAATGCAAAAGATAGGAATGAAATTCATACTTCTACAACACAATATGAGATAATTTGAGATATGTAAAAACTATAGGTTAAAGAGTGAATTAGTTGCTTGCTATAACATTTGTATTTGATCCTACTAGAGTTTATAAGTTAAGCATGAGAATAATTATTTTAAATAGGTCTTCTAAAGACATATTCTTTAAGTATTAACTAAGCAAATTTGTAAACTAAACTCAGAAATAAATATATTCTCAAAGCGAATAGATGCACTATCCTTGAAAAAGGATAATGAATTAGAATAATAAAAAAAAAAGTTGGAACTATTACCAAGGTATAACAACATAACTCATACAAATAGTTTATAACAAAATAGAAAATAAAAACGTTAGATACTATATCTAAGCCTACTACGTCTATAGAGAAATTAGAGTTGGGATAGCCATCTCCACCCAATTATAGGCCATTGAGAAACCAATCTAGTTGCTCAAGAATCATCCCTGAGCATAAACCATGACTAAGTAGGGGCTAACATATCCCACTCTAACTAGGGTATAACTCTTTAATCTATACAAAAATCTAGTCTTAACTTTAGGAACCATCTCTTTTTCTCATAAAAAAGCTTTGAACTTGGGACAAATGCCTAACACATTCAAGTGACCATGTTAGCGCAATTATACTTCGACCCAGGTTCACCAATTTTACATGTCAACAAATCCTAAGATATCAGCTCAAAAAGGTTTGGCCCTTTTGGAATCACCTGTGACGCAGATGAAGTCTCACCCGAGGTACCTATGGGAATCACATGAACCAAGTTTTTGCAGTAGTGAAAGGGGAAAGCCAACATCCATAATACTAAACATAATAATAATCTATAAAGTTGAAACATCAAGAACTTTGACAAGCCATAAACTTCAAGACATCATGTTTAACTAACTAAGACATGTATCGCTGAATTATGCAATGTTCATATCATTCATAAATTCCTTCTTTAAACAACATTCATTTATCATCTTATGCAACATTAAACAAAAAAATACAAAACATCATAACATCACACACACATTCAACACTATGATTGTTACATGGAAACCCAAGATGGGAGAAGACTACGAAAGTGTTCTTCTTATTAATAAGTTGCAGTAAATAAATGATTCACGTCTGCACACATAGCCTGCAAACTTCTCTTCTTCCTCTATTACAATGGATCTGTGCACACATCTTGCATATATTTGCTATCTCCATGCAACTCTCTCATACAACATCTTCACAACATATAAATTCGCAGCTCATAACTTTGACATAAACATAAAAAAATATTGAGACTCTCTCACTTTCTTGCTATATCATGAGGTAATCAGATTCATTTCTAAGAAATCCAAAAATTCCCAATCCATTACATATATATAGAATTTTGATAGCCCTTATCCCCGTTCCCACTACCTAGACTTATCAATGTAAGTGTACACAAAAATCTAAAATTTTAATTAACTTTACCACTTTACATTTACATCATCAAAACTCCCATCTTCATTGATTCTTGGTTGCTTCATTAGAGTTGACCCCACTTCAATGGATTACTTCGCTGTAACCCTTTTTGTGCAAAAACTATTTTCTAAAATATGTACCAAATTTCTTAGGGGCAATAGGCCCCCAACACTCATATGTGGCTCTTCCCGAGCCACTTCAAGTATTTTCCTATGGCGGATTCAACCATAACATAAAATATGCTTAGACTTTCTTCATCGCTTCGATTTTCCACTAAATGTTTTCTATCGACATACTTGATCAACAACCTCTATAGTAAAGCTCCCTTCTGCTTCTACTTAAGTATATGTGACTTCCTTATTGAATTCTATATGGGATCCTTGAATCACTTTAGAAACCATATTTTCCTCTACATGAGTTTATTCAACTCTTTCAATCTGCTTCTATTGTCTTACCCGAAACAGATTAAAGTCTTCTTGTAACATCTCGTTTTCTTCATCTTTTTCCATCATATTGATTGGTGACAGAGTCTTTAAAAGACCCTTCAATCTTGCCATTTTATTTTGTGTTGTCTTGAAACTTGTAGTAATATCCTAGAGCACAACATCATGTGATAGAAACTCCCACATATGGGATGTTTATTCATAAAGTCAAGCACATGCATATTTGAAATCCTTGATAGTTTGTATATTGACTTGCAATTCCATATGTTGTTCTAAAACATCAGGTTGTGTAATAGGCAAGAGCTTTGCATCCAATGCTCCGATCTTTTTCCTAAACCCTGCAATGATTCCCCCAAGTCACAAAATTTTGGCCTCAATAGTGATGCAACACCGACCTACGAAAATTCACCTACATATCAATGTACACAACGAAATAATAACACACACAACCCAACACAAATTCTTCCAACAATTATGGATTTTAATTAAATTTAAAACAATCTCTATACAAGAGGAATTACAACACAAGTTGTAAGCTTGACTAGTTAGAATGGAAATCAACTTGAAGATAACATAGATACATACACAAGAGGGAATGATACATCCTCAATCATTAGAACAAACTATGTATTACCAATAGGTTCACTAAGAGTTCTCAACTTCAGGAAAAGAACCCCATTATTTTTTGAACATTCACTGGTATTTATAGTTGCACTCCGATGAACAGTCCTTGACTCACCTTATAGAATTTCAAATACTCCTAGGAACCACCATGGATTAATTAAATACACCTGTTGGTTCCTCTCCACAAGTTTTGACACCTGGACTCCTGCAACAACATTTTAAAGAGGTCTTCCAAAGACATATTATTTAAGTATTAACTAAGCATATTTGTAAACTGAAATTAGAAATAAATATACTCAAAATGAACAAATCCATTATCCTTGAAAAAGGATAATGAATTAGAATAAAAACATAAAAGTTTAACTGAACTATTACCAAGGTATAACAACTTAATTGATACAAATAGTTTAGAAAAAAATGAAAATAAACACGTTAGATACTATATCTAAGCCTAATACATATATAGAAGAAACTGCATTTGGAATAGCCATCTCCACCCAATTATAGGCCATCGAGAAACCGATCTAGTTGCTCAAGAATCACCCCTAAGCATAAACCATGACGACATAGGGGCTAACATATCCGACTCTCACTAGGGTATAACTTTTTAATCTATACAAAACTCTAGTCTCAACTTTAGGAACCATCTCCTTTTCTCATAACAAAGCTCTAAAATTGAGACAAATTCCTAACACATTCAAGTGATCATGTTGGCGAAATTCTACTTCGACCCAGGTTCACCAATTTTACACACCAACAAATCCCAAGATATCGACTCAAAAGGGTTTGGCCCTTTTGGCATCACCTGTGAAGTAGATGAAGTCTCACTCGAGGTACCTATGGGAATCACAAGAAACAAGTTTTTTCAGTAGTGAAAGGGGAAGACCAACATCTATAATAGTAAACATAGAAATAATCTATAAAGTTGACACATGAAGAAATTTGACAGCCCATAAACTTCAACACATAATGTTTAACTAACTAAGACATGTTTCCCTGAATTATGCAATGTTCATATCATTAATAAATTCCTTCATTAAAAAACATTCATTTATCATCTTATGCAACATTAAACAAAAAAATACAAAACATCATAACATCACACATACATTCCACACCATGATTTTTACATGGAAACCCAAGATGGGAGAAAACTACGAAAGTGTTATTCTTATTAATGAGTTGCAGTAAATAAATGCTTCACATCTATGCACATAGCCTACAAACCTATCTTCTTCCTCTATTACAATGGATCCACACACACATCTTGCAGATTTTAGCCATCTCCATGCAACTCTCTCACACAACATCTTCACAACATTTAACTTCGCAGCTCATGACTTCGACATAAACACAAAAAACTCTTCAGACTCTCTCACTTCCTTTCTAGATCACTAGGTAATTGGATTAATTTCTAAGCAGTCCCAAAATTCCCAATCCATTACATATATACAGTATTTTGATAGGCCTTATCCTTGTGCCCATTACCCAGACTTATCAATGTAATTGGACAAAAAAATCTATCTTTTTAATTAACTCCACAACTTTACATTTACATCTTCAAAACTCCCATCTACCTTGATTTTTGGTCGCTTCATCGGAGTTGACCCCACTTTGTTGTAACCCTTTTCACACCAAAACTATTTTCTAAAATATGTATCAAATTTCTTAGGGCCAATAGGCCCCCAACACTCATATGTGGTTCTTCCCAAGCCACTTCAAATGTTTTCCTGTGGCGGCTTCAGTCGCAACTAAAATGTGAATAGACTTTCTTCATCGCTTCGATTTTCCACTAAATGTTTTCTATCGACATACTTGATCAACAACCTCTGTAGTAAAGTTCCCTTCCACTTCCACTTCTGAGTATATGTGACTTCCTTATTGAATTCTATATGGGTGCCTTGAATACCTTCAAAAACCATTTTTTCCTCTACACTGAAATTATTCAACTCATTCCATCTGCTTCTATTGTCTTACCCGCAACTGATTAAATTCTTTTTATAACATCTTGTTTTATTCATCTTTTCCGATCATATCGATTGGAGATAGAGTCTTTAAAAGACCCTTCAAGCCTGCCATTTTATTTTGTGTTGTCTTGATCTTTGTAGTAATATCCTAGAGCACAACATCATCCGATAAAAAATCCCACATATGGGATGTTTCTTCATAAATTCAAGGACATGCATCTTTGAAATTATTAATAGTTTGTAAATCTACTTACAATTCCATATGTTGTTGCTCTAAAACATCAGGTTGTGTAATAGGTGAGAGCTTTGCATCCAATGCTCTGATCTTTTTCCTAAACCCTGCAATGATTCCCTCAAGTCGCAATATTTTGGCCTCAATAGTGATGCAATGCCAGCCTATGGAGATTCAGCTACATATCAAATCAATGTACACAACGAAATAACAACACACACAACCCAACACAACTTCTTCGAAGAATTATGGATTTCAATAAAATTTAAAACAATCTCTATACAAGAGGAATCACAACACAAGTTCTAAGCTTGATTAGTTAAAATGGAAATCAAGTGAGATAACATAAATACATACACAAGAGGGAATGATACATCCTCAGTCCTCAGAACACACTATGTATTACCTGTAGGTTCACTAACAGTTCTCAACTTTAGGAAAAGAACCCCACTATTTTTTGAACATTCACTGGTATTTATAGTTGCACTCTTATGGACAGTGCTCGACTCACCTTATAGAAGTTCAAATACTCCTAGGAACCACCATGGATGAATTAAATACACCCTCTGGTTCCTCTCTACAGGTTTTGACACCTGGACTTCTGCAACAACTTCCATAAGTGCTTCGCTACTACTCTAACTTCCCTAATGGATCCGTTCCTTAGGATCCTATTTTTTGGTTGGTTTTCCATCTTGTCATCGTTAAATTTCTTCCTTGAATTTCTATCAAGTTTTGGATGGGTATCCCATCGACCATTTACCAATACCTCATGGTTCGCCATCGACTGTTCCTGGTTGAAATCCTCAGACTTCTTGGTTTCATTTCGTTAACCTATTTTTTCCCATTCTGCTGGAGGTCATCAACTATCCTCCATGAACTTTTGTCATCTATATTCGACTATTTTCCTTGGCCTTTGATTCCCATACATCAACCTACTTGGTTTGAATTTTTTTCTCATGGCTCTGTAATTTCTTGAGATCTTCTTCTGAAATCCACACCACTTCTTTCAGGTCTGTATTCATCCATCGAACCAGATTCTTCTTCTTTTTTTGCTTCTTATCTTCTAGACTTTACACTTGTTGAGCACTTCCATGACTTCATCCATTGTATGAACTAGAATTTGTATCATTAATTCATCTATATCCTTTCCTTCACTCATCAACCCTTGTTCAAATTGGAAAGGTCGAAAACATTGAATGTGGGTGATATACCCATACATTTTGGCTGTTCTAGTACATATGCATTGTCTAAAATTTTCTTGATATTCTACACACACCAATTTTTTTCAACTTCAACTTGTCATATGTTCCTATCCAGAACCTCTCCTACTTAGGTGGGGGTATTCTAAGTCACCTTCTACAAATGAATGCAACCAGCTCTTCCTATTAGCTTATTTTATAAGCTATGTTATTTTTCTCAAGCTGTTGTCTCAACCTATTGTGCACTTCTTTCATGTGGTCACAAACAATTATTCGTCTACACTTTTTCACGTCCTTTGTTGTACCTCAACTAGGTTGTTCATTCCATGTGAAATTCTTCTGTGCACAATTTGGAATAGACTCATTCCCGTTGACTGGTTCACATAACTGTTGTCTACAAATTCCTCCTACACCAACACATTTTCCCACTTATTTGGTCGGTTGGCAGTCAAACATATTAGTAGTTTCCCTAAGCTCCTATTAACGACTTCAGTCTTCCGATTCGTCTGCATATGGTATACAAAACTAAAATTCAATTTTGTGTTAATCTTCTTCCATGGGTTTCTCTAGAAATATCCCATGAACTTGGTATATATTTCCAAAGTGATTCACTTCGGTAACCCATTCAATCTCACAATTTATTTTAAATCTAAACCAACAATAATTGTGGCATCACTCATCTTCTAACACCGAATAAATTGTGCCTATTTGGAAAACCTATCGACTACCACAAATACATAGTCATTCCCTTCCCATGACTTTGGAAATTCCAACACAAAATCTATGCTTATATCCTCCCATGGTATAGTTTGCACGAGTAATGGTGGATATAGTCCTTTGTTTTGACTTCTCCTTTTTGCAAAATTGTATACTCGACATTGTTGGATCCATTTTCTTACATTTGTTTCCATCCCTAACTAGTAATATTTCTCTGTGACCAATGCTTTAGTCTTGTCGATTTCAGCTTTTTCTCCTAATATTCCATTGTGCAACTCCCTAATCGAATTCTCCTGCATTAATCCTACTAGGATGCATCACTGTTGTCCTTTGAACAAGTATCCCTCTCAGATAAAGTATTCCAAGTATGGGGTTTGTCGACACTCCATGGCTCCTTTGATGCTTTCCATGCATCAACAAAGTCTTCATCCACTTCATAGTCAGTCTTCATCGAATCTAATCATGTTGACTTCACAACATCCCTTCCTAGCAAAGCTATTTGTTGAATCAAGGCGTCGGCTACTCTATTAGTCTTTCCTGACTTGTGTTTCAATACAAACATATAAAATTGCATGAAATTGACCCATTTCATATGCCTTTGATTTAACTTCATCTGAGTATTTAAGTATTTGAGAGCTTAGTGGTTGGTGAACACCACAAATTCTTTGGGAAACAAGTAGTTCCTCCATTTTTTTAGTGCTTGGATAATAACATAAAATCCTTTGTTTTAGATCAACTACTTATGCTTGGATTCATTCGAATTTTCACTAAATAACACAATCGATCAACCCTCCCGTCTCAACACAGCTCCAATTTCTATCCCACTTCCATCGTAGTCGACTTGAAATACTTTTTCAATTTTGGAAGAGCTAAAACTGGGCTCCCCATCACCTTCTTCTTCATCTTCTTGAAAGCTCATCAGACTATTCTATCCACTTGAACTTTCCCTTTCTGGGCATTGAAGTCCAACAATCTGAAAGTCATATTTTCATATCATAGTCCAAGTATGCAAACACAGTTTTAAAAATATTTAATATGTCAAATTACAAGGAAGCCCCAACACTAGTAATAACAGGTTTAAAATTGAGCAAAGATGACGATGGATCAACTGTAGATCCTACGCCGTTTAAAAGGCTTGTTGGAAACCTTATGTATTTAATAGCGACAAGACCAGACATCATGTATGGAGTAAGTCTGATCTCAAAATTCATGGAGTCACCAAAAGACACACATTAGCAAGCAGGTAAAATAATTCTGAGGTATGTAAGTGGTACAAAATATCTTGGAATAATGTATTCAACTTTAGAAAATTTTAAACTCATTGGATATACTAACACTGACAATGGAGGCAGCATATATGACAGGAAAAGAACATCTAGGTACACATTTCATTTTGGTACATGTGTTGTTTCGTGGGCTTCGAAGAAACAACCCATAGTAACTCTATCTTTAGCAAAAGCAGAGTATGTCGCAGCCATAGGTGCTGCATGTTAAGTTGTTTGGATGAGAAGAATGTTAAAAGATCTGTAACAGAACCAGCACGAACCAACATCCATTTTCTGTGACAACAATTCAACCATTGCCTTGTTAAAGAATCATGTGTTTCACAAGAAAACCAAACACATTGACACAAGGTATCACTTCATAAGAGAGTTGGTGAATAACAAAGAAATTTGTTTAGAATTTTGTAGGTATGAAGATCAACTTGCAAACATCTTTACAAAATGATTGAAAATGGATACATTTCAGTATCTCCGAAGTTATTTGGGAATGACAAGTTTTGTCCAATGAACTCTGTCATGAACAGAGCATGTTTTCTGCTCTGAAAAATAGTTTGTAATATTTTGTTTTTTAAATTATGATCTGCTCATAATTAAGGGGAAGTGTTGGAAATATACTGACATTGCAAAGTCTTGAGAGTGAACGTCAATAGGCCACCGAAATATACTAATTCTCATTATATTCTCTCTTCCTTTTACAATCTGAACCAACTTTGGAAGCTGGTATGATCACCTACATGCACATGCTAAATTTTCAGAAGTCAAGGGCGTATTTTTCCAAGACAGGTCACTCCAACCACATAAATTTGGTCTATACATTTATAGTTGAAGTTCTTCCAAGACATATAAGGTCGATGCACCACGTGCTAGAAGTGCTCCCGAGTCCCATAATGTATGCCATAGTAGAATTCTTCGTTGTTCTTGGCATTCTAAAAACTGGTAATCCTTTGTGACAAAAGGACAATCATTGAAGTAACACCAGAAAGAAATTGAGTCTTTATATTGGAGCATAAATTCTCCTTCTCATAATAAATTCCAGGAAACCTTTTCAGTTGAGAAGATGTAAGTCAGAGCATAAATACTTTAGCACGATACCTGACCCAAAAGGCGTTGCCCATTACCATGCTTAGATAGTACCACATATGGTTAAAGTTTAGCAAAAGAAGAACACACAATGACCATTTGACAATATGATGTTTCCTCGTTATTAATTAAATGTATATATAAGACTATATAACAACAAAACCATGAGTAAATACCATGGGTCACTAATTTTAGGAAAGGTGACCAAATCAAATACCTAATGAGCCAACTAATTAATGTATTTTTTACCATTATATTTCTTAGCACACACCTTTAATCCCAACTTGGACAATATGCTTAGCGTTATCAATGCAAAAGGATACATGCTGGTCTATGTTTGAGCAAGACTTACTTCAACTTTACTTTCTTCCTTGAAGTGTACTTGGACTTCTTCTTCTTTGTCTTGTAGATCTTGATGCTTACTTCAACTTTACTTTATTCCTTGAAGTGCACTTGGACTTCTTCTTCTGTCTTATGAATATTGATGTTACGTAGGTGTTCTTCAGTGTCTTCTTTAGCTTCTGGAACATAGTTCCATTCTCGTTCTTCTGTTTCAACAAGGTTTTACTTGGTGTCTACTTTACCTTCACACTGAAATTTTTTTTCAGACAAAAAGAGCATTCACATCTTGTGATTCCTCATCTTCTTCTTCTATTGTTTCAATGGAAGCTACTTCATTATCCTCATAAATTGTTCATTTTCTTGTGTCCACTGTACATCCTTTAGTGCTTCTTCAAAAAATGTGCGCTGGTAGGAAAAGAGGGCATGACTATATATGCTCAATAAAAGGAGTCTGCTCATATATCTCCCTCAAGTTTTTGGTTTTTTGGATCTTTATTGGACTTTCTGTTGGTGTTTCTTCTATGTTGCTATCAATTGTATGTTGCTCATTCTATGCAACTTTTGCAGCTTCTATGTTGATATCAATTGTCTCTTGCACGAAGAAACTATCACCCACATTAGTGGGTACTACTACATTAGTAGGTTTACTATCATTAGGTAAAACAAGTGGATCAACAACCTTTGTTGGGATTACCTGATCATTGGTTGCCTCATAGTCAAAGTCTTCTTATTTGTCTTTCACTTCACTTTGGGATTCCTGGTGCTTTGAGTGACTAGCAAAGTCACTTTCTTCTACAACTAGTTCTTCACTAAATATTTCTTTTAGTATATTCCGTGCTCTTTTTGGAGTATGATCTTCTGCAATATAATGAAAAATTGAATAGTTTATACTGTGTTGTATGACACGCAAGGCAACAAATTGCCTTTTTATTTTCTGGAACTGGGTCAAAGCATTAAATGTGTATGGATCAATGGGACACTCTTCAACTAAGAAATGCCACAAATCTTGTGACCTTAGCAAATTTCTTACTTCCATAGCCCATTGGTCATAATGATCTCCATCAAATGTCTACCATAACCATTTTGGTGTTAACAAATGTCTTACCTCTTCAAGTTCTTCAGGTAATGCTTCTGGTATCTCTATCATCATGAATCGATCTTCTTCGATTTTCTTCGATATTCTACAATCTTCTTGTCTCGATCACAACCTCCAATAAGATTGGATCTATGAGTGCAGGTGCTTTCCACTTTGTGAAAAGGCTTACCTAGAACAAAAAGAAATGGATCAGACCATACACTCTCATACCATGTTAAAAATTACAAAAGAAAAAAAAAGATGAAGCAGGCAATGGAATGCAATCTCATTATTAATCAAATGTATATATAGGACTACAGAACAACAAAACCACGGGTCATTAACTCTACCTAAGGTAACGAAATCAATTAATCAACTAACCAACTAATTAATGTATAATTAACCATAATGAACCATATATATTACAAATCTTAACAATAAATACTTTAGCACACTAGCTGATCCAAAAAGCATTGCCCGTTACCATGCTTAGATGGCTGAGCTTATCCAGCATGTACGTTCATGCTGGTTAAGCCAGCTGGCGTGGGTCCAGGTCAAAAGAGTCCACCCTCGTGGATTGTTTTTAAACTTTCCAACTGCACTGTAGCCCACTGCCTAGCCTGTACTCCGCCGTCTCGAGTAGCATTGTCAGATGTACTCCGCCGTCACCTATGTCCAAAGCAGCGAGCGGTAGAGGACGCCATTTTCGATGCGGCCCTTGTTTGCAAGGAATGGCGCTCCTTCATAGTTTCAAGCCACTTGCTCCGCGCAGCGCGTTGTCTTATTCCATCCATGCATCGAAGCCCTGGCTGTTTGTTCTTGGGCAATCAAGAAGCCTTCTATCTGCTAAAACTAGAGTAACAGGATTCGATCTGCTAGCCTGGAGATGGAATCGTATCGCTCTGCCAGCATCAATCGACTCCAAGAAATTAGAATTAGAGCCAGCTCGCAGTAATATTACGATGAATGTTGAAGAAGGGATTGGGATTTTATTCTATCCCACAGGGCAGCATATTAAGTACAGTTTGAGCTTTCTAAATCCAAAATGTAAATGGGAGGAGAGCCCTCCCATGAGCTGTTGGAGGCATCAACAACTCGTGGTCTGTTACCTTGCAGAGGTGCTACCAGCAGCTTTAATCGACATATATTTGTTATTGGTGGGGTCTGTGATTTTGAAGAAGGAGATTCAGAAATTGATGATTCATTCTGCGTCGAGATGTTCGATTTGAATTCAGGTGTCTGGGAGTTGTTGGATCCACTGCCATCCCAATTCAAAGTGAGCGCCTTTGCCACATGGCTCTCCTCTGCTGTTTCCAACGACAGGATTTACCTGCTGGAAAGATATAGCGGAGATTGCTGTCATTTTGATCTGCAAAGGAAGCGCTGGGAACTTGTGGGGAAGCTGTTGAGGCCGCCTCCTCCTTCTTCGTCTTCTCTGGTTGATGAAGAGGCGAATGGTGGTTTGATCTTATTGTCGACCAACTCCAAGAAGGGTTTGGGTTTGCTTGTGGGAGGATTATGGCGAGACGATGGTGGGATTATGAGTTTCAGAGTGTGGAGCTTTAATAATTTTGTGTGCAAAGAGATGGGTCGGATGCCCCCTGAGATGTATAATCTGGTAACTGGAAAAGCCGAGGAAGAGGGATGCAGGGAGCTCGTTACAGTGAAATGCAAGGGCATGGAGGATCTAATATACATATACAGTGATACAGGGTGTATGATTAGTTTAGTTTAATACCTCTGTATATCGGCTTCATGCAAATATCATTATTAAATTTTAATAGCCTTATTTATAATAAATTACAAAATCATAATGATTTTTTAATTAAGATGTAAACCTCTATATTTATTTGTTGTTAAATTGGTGAAGATAGATTTTATTCGAAGAAAATCATATAGAGTTGATTACTAAAACATATTTTGAATGATTAACATGTTTTCATTTTTATTTTTATTTTTTGGAAAGAAATAACATTTTAAATTAAATGAAAAATGAATAATTTTAAATTTAGGTCCAACAAAGTGACTATGATATATTAAATTTTATTTATAAATTTTAGAATTTATAAATATAATTTTGTAGAATTATAAATTGAAAAAGTTATAAAATATTATTATAGGATGATGATAGATTAATGTGCATATTATAATATGATAACAATGATAATGCTTAATGTTTATTAAGACCAACTTTAGTTTATCCGATTTTAGTCTTTAAGAAAGGCATTACTTGGTTTGCTTTAAAAATTTAAAGGCAATACTTGGTTTGGTTTAAAATTTTGTTCCTTTGTTCAAAAAGCTTATGGGCTTTGATCGAGTGATTTTCATCATCAACCCTAAAAGGCTCACAAACATGGCAAACTCTTTAAGCCCATCTAGTTTTAGGAATAGACCAACATCTAGATTCAGTATGGAGCTCATGAGAGTTCATTTTAATCTTCGATGTATTAATATTCTTCCTTGAACTAGTTAGTACCAAGAGATACTTCTAATCTTCCAAATTAGGGTTAATGACCTCCTTATCCTATCTTAATTTTCGCTTAACTTCTCTTCTTGAGGCTTAGTTGGTTTTGACTTGAATTTAAAACATTTTTAAGAAGTCTCTAGTTTCCCATGTTTATCTTGTGCTTGTACATCAAGTATCTAGTCATAGCCATGCCCTTTATGGGCCAAAGACCCACTTTTATTAGAAAAATAGGACAAGACATATTGCTTTTAATTTTGAGATTATAAATTATAAACATCTTCTAGATTTACTCAACTTTCAAAAATTCTTTATAAAATTCTTTCTTAGATTTATTTCCTCTTTAAATCATAGATTCAAATTTGTGCTACTAAATTTTATTATATAAATGACCATTTCCTCTATTTAAAATAAAGTGCACTCCATCTATCCCTAAAGCTAAATTCCTAATTCATAAGCTTTTATGAAAAATTACAAACTGTAAAATAAAATAAAAGTGAAACTTCCAAATTCTTTGAAGGCCCCTTCCATTAAGCCATGAAACTAAGTGTTTCCATAATCCATATATGTCAATCTTTAAATATAGATATAGGTTTGAAAATTGTATGTGTTTCAGTTCACAAGGTGATGTGAATGTAAACATATATCACTTAGTAGTTGAGAATGATTAAAGTTTTCTTAAAATAGTAAAATTTTGGATTTTTGGTTTTATATGCTTTTCCATTTATGAAAACATTTTTATATTATATGTTTTCTTTTCTTAAGGAATTAAATATAAAAAAAAAATTAAATGATTATTAATTATTTTTAAGATTTAACTTATCAAACTTGTGATATCCTTATAATAATATCCTTAATCTTTTGTATAATAACTTTTAACAATTAAATATCATATAAATTAACTAATCATTAATTATCAAATATCTATCAAATATCGTGGAGAGATGTAAATTTGCATTTAAAGTGGAGTTGATAATGACACTTTAATTAAATAATAAAATATTAAGTAAATAAAAAATTTTTCTTACAATGTGAACCTAAGTTCAAAAACAAAAAGATATATATTCCATTTTTTTAAAACTAAAAAAATAATTAAAGTTGAATAGTTTTTGCTATTCAAAGAGAAAGTGAACTCATGATTAAACTAGAATATTTACATAGGAGGGATTTGAGTGCATATTAAACTAATATAGATCCATTGACCAAGCAAGTAGAGGGATCAAACCCTTTGAGGTGCAAGTTTTTCTTGGTATTTTAAAAAAACTTTGCACCTCAAATAATTTGATCCCACTTCGTGCTATTTGAAATTAAGAAAAAAAGAACTTGATTTGATTGAATGATTGGGGCATGAATCCAACAAGGAGAGAGTGAATGGTTGAAAAGTAGTGACCATCTATATTTTGGATGAAAAATGTCATCTTGGCAACTTATGCATTAGACTAAAGAGTGAACCATTGATGTTCACTTAAGAAACTAAGTTTGTAGATTTTATTCTTAACAAGAGCCACGAGGTGGCAATGTCCCCGACATTGCTACCTGTTGTTGCAAGAGAATTTAGAGCTAATTTTGTTATTGGAAATAGCTTTGGCCAAACCTTTGGAATTAAAATTGTAAATGATTGGTTTTCCATATCCTCGTCTCCTCTATTATGGGTTTTCAATTATAATAATATCCATTGGGGATTGGATCTTATTGAATGTTTACATTGATGTTAACATTAGTTATAGAAAGGAGTTAGGACCCTTGTCAATGATCCAAATTTTGAGTGATCTATACTTCTTTCTGAAGATTAATTTGATATCAATCTTGGCCTTTGAGATTGCCATTTTTTCATTTTTTCTCTTTTGAGTGACGCTATTCTTTGGGCAATCATCCTCCACATGGCATGACTATTAACAAATTCTAACCATAAAATTTGTCTTTTTGGAATCCAACACCTAATTCAAAATTGACATAGATAACAACATAGGTGATTATTCCTTTTTGGACCTCGTTTGCATTGGACTTAAATTTGTGGAATCAATATAAAAATAGGAAGATACCATCAAAATAAATTATAAAATTCAATTAATTTGGCCACGTACCAGTTTTGATGATAACAGAAGGGCATTGTCATTTGGTATGCTCAATTATTTAAAAACTTTGTACAATGTCTTATAACTTGTTTGTCGTACATAATATGAGTAACTAATATACATTCACATATTCATAGAACCATAATATAATTAAAAGATTATGGTATACTCATATATTAATTGCTCAAGTACATATAACTTACATATATAATCTCAAGAGCTCTTGGTTTGTTCGCCTCTTGGTCAATCTAACTATTTAGGTTGGCTCCACAAAAAGGACAATGAAACCTTAATGACAATGTACAAAAATGATAGTATACATTTTTTCTTTAACTTATTCAATAATGATATATAAAATGTTGATATATAGATTTTAAAATATCAACTATATTGTCGTAATTTAGATATAATAGAATTAAATAACATAATATTTGTAATAACAATAATAATATAGAGCAAATGACAACTTTTAACTTATTCAATTTCCTTAGAGACACGACCTTTCGAAAGACATGACCTTTCAAGCCAATGCCTAAGTTGTATATAAAAGATGCCAATCATTTGTAATAATCATCTTTCATAATTTATCAATTATTTGGCAATTAAATTTTAATTTTAATTTATATTCGTAACACAAAATGATTCCACAAGTTTGTTTCTCAAACAAAGTGACATGATATGGGAGATGAATTTAAAAAATGGTTCAAAAGCATCTAATTTCAAAGGTTGCTAAAATTTAGTTAACATGATATGGGAGATGAATTTAAAAAATGGTTTAAAGGCATCTAATTTCGAAGGCTGCTAAAAGTGAGTTAACATGATATGGGAGATGAATTTAAAAACTAGTTCAAAAGCATCTAATTTCAAAGGCCACCAAAAGTCAATTGACATGATATGGGAGATGAATTTAACAAATAGTTCAAAAGCATCTAATATCAAAGTCCTAATGGAGACAAGGAAGAATCATTTTCAATCCTTTGTTTAAATAACCAAAACCCTCACATAATACAATTAAGTATCATCAGATTATTTCTCACCTATTTTGATTAAGAAACAAATATCTGGGTTTCTACTTGAAACCAAATTACTGTAGAGTTTTAGATTGGTTGTGACTAGAAAAAAAATGAATTCAGGGTTTCTTATTGGTGTTATCGTTAGTTATCCTCTTATCCTATGGAGTAAAGTGGAAAGTTAGTACTTGTAAATTTTGTCCTAGACAACATTCATGTTTATTGGCTCTCTTTAGCGTATGTACCAAAATGAATTCTAACTATAATAAGAAGAAAATTATTCAATTTCCTTTGGATAGGTAAAAAACAAAAAGAGGATGTCTTTGGCCCATAAAGGGCATGGCTATGACTAGATACTTGATGTACAAGCACAAGATAAACATGGGAAACTAGAGACTTCTTAAAAATGTTTTAAATTCAAGTCAAAACCAACTAAGCCTCAAGGAGAGAAGTTAAGAGAAAATTAAGATAGGATAAGGAGGTCATTAACCCTAATTTGGAAGATTAGAAGTATCTCTTGGTACTAACTAGTTCAAGGAAGAATATTAATACATCGAAGATTAAAATGAACTCTCATGAGCTCCATACTGAATCTAGATGTTGTTCTATTCCTAAAACTAGATGGGCTTAAAGAGTTTGCCATGTTTGTGAGCCTTTTAGGGTTGACGATGAAAATCACTAGCTCAAAGCCCATAAGCTTTTTGAACAAAGGAACAAAATTTTAAACCAAACCAAGTATTGCCTTTAAATTTTTAAAGCAAACCAAGTAATGCCTTTCTTAAAGACTAAAATCGGATAAACCAAAGTTGGTCTTAATAAACATTAAACATTATCATTGTTATCATATTATAATATGCAGATTAATCTATCATCATCCTATAATAATATTTTATAACTTTTTCAATTTATAATTCTACAAAATTATATTTATAAATTCTAAAATTTATAAATAAAATTTAATATATCATAGTCACTTTGTTGGACCGAAATTTAAAATTATTCATTTTTCATTTAATTTAAAATGTTATTTCTTTCCAAAAAATAAAAATAAAAACGAAAACATGTTAATCATTCAAAATATTTTTTTAGTAATCAACTCCATATGATTTTCTTCAAATAAAATCAATCTTCACCAATTTAACAACAAAAAAATATATAGGTTTACATCTTAATTAAAAAATCATTATGATTTTGTAATTTATTATAAATAAGGCTATTAAAATTTGATAATGATATTTGCATGAAGCCGATATACAGAGGTATTAAACTAAACTAATCATACACCCTGTATCACTGTATATGTATATTAGATCCTCCATGCCCTTGCATTTCACTGTAGCCAGCTCCGTGCATCCCTCTTCCTCGGCTTTTCCAGTTACCAGATTATACATCTCAGGGGCATCCGACCCATCTCTCTGCACACAACATTATTAAAGCTCCACACTCTGAACTCATAATCCCACCATCGTCTCGCCATAATCCTCCCACAAGCAAACCCAAACCCTTCTTGGAGTTGGCCGACAATAGGATCAAACCACCCTGCGCCCCTTCATCAACCAGAGAAGACGAAGAAGGAGGAGGAGGCCTCAGCAGCTTCCCCACAAGTTCCCAGCGCTTCCTTTGCAGATCAAAATGACAACAATCTCCGCTATATCTTTCTAGCACGTAAATCCTGTCGTTGGAAACAGCAGAGGAGAGCCATGTGGCAGAGGCGCTCGCTTTGAATTGGGATGGCAGAGGATCCAACAACTCCCAGACACCTGAATTCAAATCGAGCATCTCGGCGCAGAATGAATCATCAATTTCTGAATCTCCTCCTTCAAAATCACAGACCCCGCCAACAACAAATATATGTCGATTAAAGCTGCTGGTAGCACCTCCTGCAAGGTAACAGACCACGGGTTGTTGATGCCTCCAACAGCTCATGGGAGGGCTCTCCTCCCATTTACATTTTGGATTTAGAAAGCTCAAACTGTACTTAATACGCCGCCCTGCGGGATAGAATAAAATCCCAATCCCTTCTTCAACATTCATCGTAATATTACTGTGCGCTGGCTCTAATTCTAATTTCTTGGAGTCGATTGATGCTAGCAGAGCGATACGATTCCATCTCCAGGATAGCGGATTGAATCCTGTTACTCTGGTTTTAGCAGATAGAAGGCTTCTTGATTGCCCAAGAACAAACAGCCAGGCTTCGATGCATGGATGGAATAAGACAGCACGCTGCGCGGAGCAAGTGGCTTGAAACTATGAAGGAGCGCCATTCCTTGCAAACAAGGGCCGCATCGAAAATGGCGTCCTGTACTGGTCCCTGCTTCGGACATAGGTGACGGCGGAGTACATCTGACAATGCTGTTCGGGACGGCGGAGTACAGGCCAGGCAGTGGGCTACAGTGCAGTCGGAAAGTTTAAAAACAATCCGGGAGGGTGGACTCTTTCGACCTGGACCCACGCCAGCTGGCTTAACCAGCATGAACGTACATGCTGGATAAGCTCAGCCTGCTTAGATAGTACCACATAACATTTACTCGAGCTCAAATTGTATTCTTGCGCTTCTTCTCCAAGCTGCTATTTCACGGAATCCAACTAAGAAAAAGGAAAGCGCTACATAAAATACCGCATATGACCTTTTCTTCGTCTAAAACAAGATAGAAAGTGGATGCAATCTCTACAGAAGGCACCTAAACATCAGTTTATAGCTTCGAACTATATAAAACGTCTTCAAATCCATCACATGCTCCATAAGTGGAAGAATTTCTTACACTATGTAACCAGGGGATCATCCATGGACTTATTCCTCATTGATGAAACATAAAGACGTTTGGAATTGGTCCTCGAAATATTGTGGAAGGAAAAGGTGTTTTGATGCCAATATGAATTGTTAATGTTGTCATCGATATTGATGTATATGTCTGCACTTTACTGTGTATCACCTTTATCAATAAATATCAAGTCTAGAGCATGTTTCCTGTAAAAAAAAATATCATGCAACTTCTCAACAATACTCTGCATTAAACACTGTCTTTAATATCTCTGCTCCGATCTTTATTCTTGCAGACATTTTGACACGGCCATGAGCACTAGGGTCCAAGATAGTAGACAAGCAATCCCAACTCCCTCACTCAATTCGCTTCGCATCTCAAAATTTGGCATTATTCTTGTAACATCTCCATTACAAAACTCTCCATTATAAAGTTCATTAAGCTACGTAATCAGCTCAGCTTTCTATGAGCGGATCCAATGTCGTTGAACAGTTGCATTGAGGTGAAGAAGGTGGCGCATGATCCTTAACACAAATTCCTTTCTTTTTGTAACTCAAAACTTCTCTCAAACTGTGAGGAATCTTTCTCATTTGCATTTTAGCTTCTTTGAAAATCTACGTCTCCACACTTTCTTGAATACTATGCACTTGTGACTGATCTCTCCAAGTTGCGAACAACTCTGAGATAGTTCAACAACTTAACATTGATATATTGATATCTTAGTCTTTTGAAAACAAAGGAGACTCAACCTAGGGGAAAAACACAATGGGGATATTGATTGCTTGGGCAATGGAACTACCTTCTCAATATTAATCAAATGTATTTATACGATACATAACACCAAAACCATTGGTAAATCCAATGGGTGAGAGAACACCATGGGGCACTAATTCTACCTAATGTGACCAACTCAACTATTCAATTAACTAAATAATTAATGCAATATTGATAGTGGTCGGTTGAGATTATAATTCTAAACACACCCCCTTAATCTCAACTAGGACAATACTTTAGCACTATCTCACCTAGGCTTATATTTCATTCAAAATACTTCAGCTTTACTTTCTTCCTTGAATTGTACTTGAACTTCTTCGTCTTTCTCTTTTGGATCTTGATGCTAAGTAGTTGTTCTTCTTCAGCTTATGGAACATAGTGCAAGTCTCCTTCTTTTGTTTCAACATGGCTTTTCTTGTTGTCATATTTTACCTGCACACTAAAATTTTCTGTTAGAAAAAATATGAATATATTTCAGCTTTTTTTGGAGAGCATTTACATCTTGGTGTTGGTCATCAATGGCACCTACTTCATCATTCTCATTGACTTCTTCATTTGCATGTACCCACTGTGCATCTTTCATTGCTTATTCAAAAAATTGTGGGATGAGAAGACAACCAAGCATACTGTAGATGCTCATTACTAATAGGAATATGCTCATAGATCTCCCTCAAACTTTGGCATTTATGGTTTTATGGTGGACTATCTATTGTTGTTTCTTTTGTTCTGCTATCAACTTGTTGTTGCTCATTGTGAGCAACTGTCATTGACAGGTTTGTTTTCAATGTCAAACATCAGTGGATCAACATTGACTTCCGCATAAACACAGTCTTCTTAACTGTCTTCCACTTCACTATGGGATTCCTGGTGCTTTGCGTGACTTGCAAAGTCATCTTCTTCTACAACCGGCTCTTTACTAAATACTTCTTTTAGTATATTCCATGCTCTTTTTGGAGTATCAACTTCTACAATATAATGAAATAATGAATAGTCTATATTGTCATGTATGAGACATAAGAAAACAACTTGCCTTCTTTATTTTTGGAACTTCGTCGAATCTTCAAATGAATCTAGATCTCTAGGATCTTCTTCAACGATGAAATGCCACATATCTTGTAATTTCAACAAATTACTTAATTTTACTACCCATACTTCATACTCATCTCCATGAAAGGTCTTCCATAAACCTTTTGGTGTTAAGAGATTTTTTACTTCTTCAATCTCTTATGGTAGTACTTCTCGTAGCTCCATCTTCGATTTTTTTCAATCTTCCAATATTTTTGTCTCGATCAGAACCTCCAATAAGATCTCATCTATGTGTGTGTGTGCTTTCCATTTTGTAAAAAGACTTACCCAAAAACAAAAAGAAATGGATGAGGGCATTGGCTCTACCACACTAAGGATTAATTAATGGGGCGTATTGATTACTTGAGAAATGGAATTAGCTTCTCAATATTAATCAAATGTATGTATAGGATTACATAACAAAAAATCCATTGGTAAATACAATGGACTAGAGAATACCTTGGGTCACTAATTCTTTGTAACGTGACCCACTCAACCACTGAACTAACTAACTAATTAATGAAGTATTGATAATGGTTCGTTGAGATTACAATTATTAACAAAGTTCCCATATAATAGTTCAAATGATGACCTTCCATTCAGTTCTTTCTACAATTGTTTCATAAACTTGTTTATTCAACGACATGGGTGTCAATTACTACAAAATATGACATGCTTTCTTCTCTAACTCCTTTTCACATGAGATGTAATTTTGTTAAAAATCCCATAGACTCTTTAATCGACCGAGACCCCAAGTTGGCATCAAGACATCTTAAGACCTAGGTTAGGGTTGCATGCTTACATGCTAATGATAGGAAAGAAAGTTGATGAAGATTCACTTTGTCGTCTAGATTTAGTGACTAAAAAAGTCATCAATAAAACACATCCAATAAATATGTGTTAATTTAAAACTACAAAATTATGGAACATGACAGAATTCGGAATTATTCAGTACTATGCACTTTACAAAAGCCACCAAACATGTAACGCCACACAACTAGATCTTGTAACTCCACACAAGATTTAGTTCTTGTAACCAACTTCCTAGTTCAATAATTAAAAAAGTGCAAAATAGAAAACTTGTTGTTTTGATTGCATGCATTAAAGGAACAATATTTTATGTTTCCAACAAATAAAAGACATAGCATGTTTCCAACAATATTTTATGCTTACAACCCTAAAGAGTGGTAAACTAATTATATTTAGCAAAAATTAAACAAAGTGGAACGAGTACATAATATCCATCCTACAAAAAAAAATGTTGTTTTACTAAAAGCTTCTTAATAAAAATAATCTTCATTCTAACATTCAGAAATAATGATTTCTCTCATCCTAAACAAGAGTAGGAATTACATCCTTTTGATATTTATTAGGAATCTCTTTAAGTTTTCATTTCCATAGACTATTCCGTGCAAAAACAACACAACAACAATCACACAAGGACCAAGTATGATTTGATTCAAAGTCACATGCAATTGAATAAAATGTTAAATTAAATGAATAAGAAACATGGCTACTTCAAGGAAACAATGAAACAATGGGGAGGTTTTCGAATTTGATAATGAATAACATCATAAAATTACGCTGAACATTTACCCCATTTCTAGGAATAATTCTCTAAATTGTGCTTGTACTTGTTACAAACAACCCAACTAGGAAGTAAGAAGAATCAAATTATTAAAAAAATAAAGGAAATTGTGATATCCCCCAATTTTGTAATAATTTTGAAAGATTATTTTTATTTTGTTTTGTTTAAATATAATTGGTAGATGTGGAATATGTCAATCAATCCTTGGAGGACAAATGTAACGGAAAAACATTATGCTTGTAATGGAAACTGAATGATAAGGAAAACCATGTTGAACGAGGAATTATGCAAGCAAAGAGTTGGGCACACAAAGGGTCATTCTCAAACAGCTGCACCAAGCGTGGGAACATTGGTATTGCGCTAGAACCACCCTCAGAACCGAAAAGGAAGTGGAACAGAGATTCTAAGGAGCTACAAAAGACCTAGGATCAACTATAAACAGAAGGCCACTCAGTATGCAAGGGGGCTGGTCGGGAAACACTCTACGTTTAGGTAAGCTGAAGGAGACATTGTTTGAGGAAGACAAGGGACTCCCCACTCGAGAACATGACTGAGGTTGACTGTCACCACTCTTGGCATGCATAATTAGCACAAGGGTAATTGAGGACAGAGGAAACCTCTTTTACTAATCTATGTTGGGTGGAACGTGGTTGTTCCCTTTTCATTGCAGATTGCGTTATGAGTAGGTTAGAATATTGGGATTTGTTTCTCCCATTCTAATAAATTCAGAGTATGATGTTATGGGTAAATATGTGTTTTCAATATCGATGAATTGTTGAATACCAATTTTAGTTTATTAATGAAAACGTCTCTTACGCACGAATGTATGCTCATACTCTATTGATTGACTGTGAAATGGATTTGGTAACAGGGTTGTTCTGTTGGGTTAAAACATTTAAGCCTTGCATGCTAATGAGTCCCTGAGATACCGGTTATGTGGTCGGATGTGATTGATTTTATTATTGCCTGTGTTTATATATGGAACATGTATTGTTTCCTGTGTTTATATATGGAACATTTATTATTTCCTGTGTATATATCTGGAACACGTATTTTTTCCTGTGTTTTAATATCGAAGACACATATTTGCTGCCTCCATCTCGAACATGTTGCTTTCCTATGCCTGAAGATAGAGTGTGTACTAGATAGATTACCACTGTCGGCGTGAAGGATTCAAGGCATGAAGAATACCCTGGATAAGTTAGTACTGCTAGATTAAAGACTTGGAGTATGAAAAATGCAATTTATAGCCTTTTCGCTTCATGTGTCAAGGGTTTGAAGTATGGAGAGTGTATTCGACTAGATATTGCTGCTATGTATGAGGTAAGGGTTGGGAAGTAGCTTTTCCAACTATTGTTTGTCAAATGATGCTTATGATCTGGTGTCATCTTGTTATGTTGGATTGACCATGAAAGGAAATTGGGGATAGAGTAGCTCCAATGGGTTAAGACGTCCGAGTCTTGCATACTAAGGGGTTTTCTTATTTATCGGTTTACATGATTAAATGTGGGTTACTGACAATTATGGTTATGTTTCCTGTGTTTTAAGAATGGGAACATATTTATATATGTTTCCTATGTCCTAATAGTTGGAAATGGTACCAGTTGTTGAAAGGATTAGGGTTTTGGGAAATGGGAAATGTTGTTGTGTTTAGTTTTTCCAGTTTCTTTTTATTAGAGATGGAAGGATCTCTGCACGGAATATCGTTTGAATGATGATGCCGTGCATTGGTAAGATGGTAACTCAACTGGTGAAATATTTGTGTCGGTAAAGTGTTAGTTGTATGTGGTATGAACTCCTTTGATTGATAAGTTCAAGGAATTCCTATAGGTAGACCAAGGTCTGCTTCCCTGTTGATGAAATGATAAAGAACAATATTAAGTCTATTAATGAATGTAATGCTTAGGAGCTAGTGAAGTTCACGGATAATATTATAGTTAAGAATGAGATTGCTACACTTGGTATTTCTCCCTCCAAGATTCAATAGTGTAGAAATCCATTATTTACTTGTGAATGAGCTGAATGTGTTGAGAGCTTGTCACATATTTCCAGTAGGGTTTATTGTGGTTAAGCGTTTCTTATATTTTGCATCTGAATATGCCTGGGTTTTTCCATTGCGCTCGCTCAAGTTCAGGAGGACTCGAAGTCTGGTTTAAAATTCATAATGTTGCTAAGTAGAAGTTAAAATATTAAAATATGTTAAGACTTCCGCTATCCGTGATCTACACAGTAGAAAGTGGAAAGCGGAAAGGATAAGTAAAGTCTTAAATAATGTTAATACTTCTCGCGATCCGTGATCTTCACAACAGAAATAGGAAAGCAAAAAGGTTAAATAAAGTTTTAAAGAATGTTAATATTTCCGCGATCCGTGATCTGCACAGTGGAAAGCAAAAAAGTTAAGATTAAGTTATATGGATGTTGGGTCTTTCACCTTCCGTGTTTCGCATAGTAGAAGTGTGGAAGCAAAACTCCAAATGTTTAAGTCATTTGGTTGTTGAGGATTTCTCCTTCTGCATTCCACATAATGGAAGTGCGGAAGTAGAAAGCCACATGTTTAAGTTATATGGATGTTGGGGCTTCCGCCTTCTGTATTCCGCACAACAAAAGTGCGGAAACAGAAATCCAAGTGTTTAATTCATTTGGTTGTTGAGGCTTAAACCTTCTGCACAGTGAAAGTGTGGAAGCAAAAAGCCGAATATTTAAGTGATATGAATGTTGGGGCTTCTGCCTTCTGCATTCCGCACAGCGGAAGTGCGGAAGTGGAAAGCCAAAAAATTTAAGTTATTTGGTTGTTGAGGCTTCCGCCTTCCGCATTCTGCACAGCAAAAGTGTGGAAGAGGAAAGCCAAATGGTTGTTGAGGGTTTCTCCTTCTTCCTTCCGCATAGTGGAAGTGCGGAAGCAGAAAGAGAAATTTTTAATTTATATGGATGTTGAGGCTTTTTCCTTCTGCATTCTGCATAGTGTAAGTGCGGAAGCGGAAATCCAAATGGTTAACTCGTGTGTATGTTAAGGCTTCCACCTTTTGCATTTCCCATAGTGGAAGTGTAGAAGTGGAAAGCCAAATGGTTAAGTCGTATGAATATTGAGGATTCCGCATTCCACATTCCACATAGAGGATGTGCGGAAGCGAAAATCCAACTGTTTTAGACATATAAATATTGAGGCTTTCGCATTCCGCATTCTGTACAGCATAAGTGAGGAAGAGGAAAGACAAATGTTAAGTTGTGTCGATTTTGAGGCTTCTGCCTTCCGCATTCCACATAGAGGAAGTGTGGAAGTGGAAAGCCAATTGTTTAAATTGTATGATAGATGGGGCTTCCACCTTTTGCATTCCGCATAGCAGAAGTGTGAAAGAGGAAAGCCAAATTTTAAGCCATAGGAATGTTGAGGCTTCCTCCTTCCGCATTCCACACAACGGAAGTGCAAAAGCGGAAATCCAAATATTTAAATCATATGTTTGAGTGCGGAAATCTTATGTTATTTACCTTTTAAGCTTAAGGATGAGGTATTATGAAGGATTATAGCCAATTCCTTCAAAAATAAAATATGCTTGGAATTTTTTTTTGTATATGCATTTTTTAGCAGGTCATTTGGGTATGTTACATATGGTATCAGAGCCATAAGTTTCAACCTTGTCTCCTTTTGGCAACATCTAGTTCTGCTGCATTATTGAGAAACGTTGTCCTAAGCACAAAAGTCTTGTTAGGAATGCTTAAAATAGAGCCACATGTTTCAACCATGTCTCCTTTTGGGATTATCTGGGTTCCACTGGAGCACACCAAGGAAATAGCTACCTCTTTCTAAATAATAACCATCCCTTGCTTAACAATTCCTGGCTATCTAATCTGGTTATGTATGTAATTTATGGTTTCTGATCAGTGTATGGGTGTATGATGGTTGATGAGTTGATAGATGTAGTAAAAGGGATGTTTGTATGGTAATTAATGAAGGTATGGTTTTCTTTGGTAGACACTGCATGATTGATTTAGGACTGAAATAGGTCAAGGTATTATGAATTTATGATTGGTAAGCATGTGGGTCGCTGTATGACTGATTTTAGTTAATGAATGAGGGATTTTTGAATGATTTCTGAGAAGGATTGTCCTTTTTAATGAAGTGAAAGGAGACATGTTGTTATAACCCTTTGTGAGTCTCAGTTAGATGAGGATTATTGCATATAAATTAGTTGTTTATGATGTAGTGTTTCATGTGATCTATGAAGATAGTTCCCTTGTGAAAGGTATTAGGTGGTTATATTCAAGATGAAAAGCAGGTATAATTATCAGATACAAAAGATGCAGAATGTGGTACTAACACCTTCATTAGGTAAGACGTCTGACCTTTCTAAAGGGAAGTATATCCTTGGGGCCCTATTAAAGGTAACCCAAAAGCCACCTTAACTGCAACACCACAAGAATGATGAAGCCCTGCCAACTTACCAAGGTAAAGCATATGAAGCACTGGCTAGTTCTATCAGCTACCAGAGCTAAACGAAAGGTAATTGATCCTATGTGAGGATGGTGAAGATAAAGTGCAAGACCATAGGGTATAATTTTATTGATTTACATCCAATTATCTTGGTGTTGGATAGCTTGAATGAACACTTAGAGTACTGTTAACACTTGGTGTGTTTACTTGGATTTACAAAAGAAAACATAAAAGTGCTACTGTGAAGTAAACATGCACTGTGAGTAAATTCGTCCCTGGGAAGTGAATAGGTTTACCTAGTAGTGAATAGAAGGAATAAGAATATTGGTATCCTTGTAAATCATGAAATCTAATATTGTTAAATTTTGAATTCACGCATATGTCGTGGATATTAACCTTAGTAGACATGAAGTTGCATGTATAACATGGTTATTGACATAGACTGGTTAGCAAAGCATAAATTAATAATTGATTGTTTTGATAAAACCTTAACTTATGTGGCTGAGAAGGTAAGAGGTTTTAACAAGCATGTTTCTTAAAAGGTAGGTATCTACCTTGCAGTTTAAGAAAGGTGTGAAAAAGGATGCAAGTTGTATGCAGTATGAACCTTGGACCTGTACCTTAAAGAAGGTCAAACATAGGTAAGGGACTACCCAGTCTCAAGTAAGCTTATGAATGTGTTTCCATAAGATATATCCAGACTACCCCCTCAACAAGCACGAGGAAAATATTTGGATGAGAAGCTAAATTTGCGAGTTGCTAATTAAAAAACAAGCTAAACAATGAATGAAGGTTTAGTGTTGGACTTGTAGGATGCCCCAAAGGGAGTGATGACATGTGGTTGCAAAGGACCAGAGCTATTATGATGCAGATACCTTGCCAGAGAACCCATGAAATTGGACCGACTGTTATGTGGGGAGTTTCCTGCTATGATTAGTCAACTTTTTCTCTTTCCAATATATTTGTATTTTAGGATTTCCATGTACATAAAACTGTGGCCTAGGAATGTTGGGAATGCAATAAATTGGATAGGCCAGAAGCTTAAGCACTAGTAGGAATATAAATAGATAGGGCATAGTGCCATGAAAGATGCGTTGCATACATGCAATAGTACACAATGGAAAAATTAGTAAAGTTTTTACTTGTACACCAAAACCACCACTGATAATTATTGTCGTATGTGATATTAGGGTCCATGGAAAGAATTGCAGGACCAAGGGCATAGAAGCATGGTTGGAATGGTAGTGATAACGTGGATATGACAAATAGCCTTGTGAAAAGGCCTAGGACAACAAACTATGATCAAAAGGTTGGTGTAAGGGTTGTCTATTCCTGATAAGAGACCAATCGATCAGGTAACATCTAAAATCAAAGTGATTCGTTTATGCTACGATATGCTGACAAGATGATATTATCAATTAAATCCATTGAATTAGGTTATACCATAGTAGACAATTGATAACGTTGAGATCATGCTATGTAAGTATGAGATTTTCTAGTTCTAAAAACAATATATATCTATGGTAGATGGAAATATTGATGCTACACAAATCCACGATTTAAAGATGGTGATAGGTGTAGGTACCCAGACCTGATAATGGTAGGGATACGAGAAGGATATTTTGCGTATAAAGATGAATAAATGATATATGAAGGAAGGATTTACTTGGGGTACATGGATTTTGGAACAATGTACTTAGGGTACATAGCTTCCCCCGGCCAGCTAGGAACAAGTATGTATCGTTGGGGATGCCTAGGTGTAAGACATCTGGTTAGTCTCCTTTCCGGACACATTCACGCCACGTAAGGGGACTGTCACGAGAGTGGGGACTCCCTGAAGATAATAAACCCTAGGTATTATGGTGTCTGGAAAGGAAGTGCCCAATTTTGGTAAGGCAGAGCTACCTATGACCACCCAAAACAAGTGTTAGGCTCTGGAACAAAACTTCCATGGAGCACCCAAGGAGGTGTTAGGTTCTATGAGACTAGTTGAGTACTATACATATATAGTTTGAAGAGGCCTAGATATGAACTTGTAAAGTTTTGTGAGGAGATGACCCTCAGGTCTATATACTCATGCCAAAAATTCTGAAGGGAGGATTCATCCAAGAAATGCTTGGAGTTTTGATTCCAAGGTATGTATGAGTACAGACAAGATGATTTGTGTGAATGCATGATTGTGATGTAACTACTTCAGTGCAATTTATTTAATAGCTAAAATCATAGAATTATTGACAGTTAGGAAATAATTCCTGAACTGTTATAAATACAAAGAAATGACTACATGGAAAAAGTACTCATCTTTGATGGAATGCTCTGTTGAATGTACAAAATTGTATGGCACATGATTGTGAAATCATGAGTCTTGGAGTATAGTTCAATTGCAGAAATAAGGTGAGAATACCTGGAAACATTTGTATAGTATTGCGTGTGTAACTTTTAGGTTCATTGTAAATCCTGGGATGAAGGGATGGTATGCAAGGATGCTCACAATTGCTTGGGTGATTTGAAGTTTCAGATTGCAGGTAGTGTGGGTATGCCCCATGAAATAAACACATAATATACCATGTGAGAAGGATCTCATAACGGTGAAATCTAATTTATGAATAGAACATACATGAAAATTTTAGTTCCGAAAATTATGCTATACTAAGAATTATGATAAGATGGGATATTGTGTGTGAATGTCCATATTTTGGGAAGCAATTGACGTAATAAGGGTAAGAGATTCCACTTGCCAGAGCCGAACAAATATGAGAATGGCCTCATGATTTGGAATCCTAATTTTTGTAGGAGCTAGAATTGTAAATTCATCATTGATTTTGATTATCCATGGTATTGACTGTTTGATGTAGGAAACATGTTAGGTAAGAGACTGCAGAAACCCAAGTATTTTGGTCTGGAGGAGAGAAACAAAAGACAAGGACCTTATGTTTGGGAAATTAAACTAATGTATGAAGTAGAATCTGAAAAATTTATGATGGAAATTTCCTTATGATGACCTCTCACATAAAATGCAAGCTTGTATGTCATGCAAGTGAGACAAGGAAAACATGTCCTTCGGGGCAAAGGATGACTATTGAACTGAAAATTCCAATAATTATTTGGTTGTTCAACCTCTTCTTGATGATTTTATGTGATTATACATGCATGATGTTGTAGGTTTGCAATTGTTAAACTTTAAAATGAGAGGCACATGCCTCCTTATGCAGGACACCATGGCCACCAAAACATGATAACAGCCTCGGGGAGAAAATAGTTTGGCCCAGAATAAAGGAAGAGTTAATTAATGATCTATCTAATGTCTTGGGGTGTCAACAGGTGAGGACTGAACGCCTATATCCAACAGGTTCGATTTGAAATTTTCCTATTCCTGGGGGAAATGGGAGGTAAAAATCCTTGGATTTCATCACAGGTTTACCATTAATGAAAAAGCATCATGATCTGATTATGGTTGTAGTGGCAGAAGAAGTTAAGAAAATCACTTGTGTACTTCTATAGAGTCAACTTATGGAGCTACTAACATTCCATAGATGTTTCCTGAAAGGTATCCCGACTTCATGGAGTGCCAAACAGGGTGAATCCATTACCAGGATGTAAAGTTACATCAAAATCTTTGTCTGTAGGAGGAGACCAAGAAGAAAAAGAAGAACAAATAGAGTGAACGAGTCAAGTCATCAGAGACATGTTGAAACAAGAAGTCTATGTGCAAGGATGGACAAGAAGAAAACAATACTTAGGGATTAGAGGGTGTTTCAAAAGTTATAGAAGACGACTAAGAACACTGTGGACATTGTTAAATTAAGGGGGAAAGGATGTGATAGGGCCCCAATTTTGTAATAATTTTGAAAGATATTTTTTTATCTTGTTTTGTTTAAATATAATTGGCAGACCTAAAATATGCCAATCAGTCCTTGGAGGACAAATGACACTGAAAAACATTATGCTTGTAATGGAAACTGAATGATAGGGACAACCACGTTGAATGAGGAATTATGCATGCAAAGAGTGGGGCATGCGAAGGGTCATTCTCAGGCAGTTGCACCAGGAATGGGAAGGTTGGTATGGCACTAGACGCACCCTAGGAACCAAAAAGGAAGTGGAACATAGATTCCGGGGAGTTGCAAAAGGCCTAGGATCAACTATAAAGAGCCTAGGTCGCTTAGTATGCAAGGGGGATGACTGAGAAACACTCTGCATTTAGGTAAGTTGAAGGAGACATTGTTTGATGAAGACAACGAACTCCCCACTAGAGAATGGGACTAAGGTTGACTATCACCACTCTTGGAATGCATAATTAGCTTGGGGGTGATTAAGGAAAGAGGGAACCTCTGTGCCTAATCTATGGTTGAGTGGAATGTGGTTGTTCCCTTTTCATTGCGGATTGCATTACGAGAAGGTTTGAATATTGGTATTTGTTTCTATCATTCTAATAAATTTAGAGTTTGATGTTATGGGTAATATGTGTTTTCAATATCGATGAACTGTTGAATACCAGTTTAAACGTCGCTTATGCGCGAATGTATGCTTATACTCTGTTGATTGACCGTGAAATGCATTTGGTAACAAGGTTGTTCTCTTGGGTTAAAACCTTTAAGCCTTGCATGCTAATGAGTCCCCAAGATACCGTTTATATGATCAGTTGTGGTTGATTTTATTGTTGCCTGTGTTTATATCTGGAACATGTATTGTTTCCTATGTTTATATATGGAACATGTATTGTTTCCTATGGTTATATATGGAACATGTATTGTTTCTTGCGTTTATATCTGGAACCTGTATTGTTGCCTATGTTTTAATATTGAGGACATGTATTTGTTGTCTGCATATAATACAAGTTGGTTTCCTATGCTTGAATATCTGGGCATGTATTGTTGCTAGAATGTTTGTTAGCCTAAAGCGAGAGTGTGTACTGAATAACTTACCACTGCCTGCGTGAAGGACTCAACGCATGAAGAATACCTTTGATAAGTTAGTACTGCTAGGTTAAAGACTTGGAGTATGAAAAATGCAATTTATAGCCTTTTTGTTTCCAGTGTCAAGGGTTTGAAGTATGGAGAGTGTATCTGACTAGATATTGCTACTAGGTACGAGGTAAGGGCTGGGAAGTAGCTTTGCCAACTATTGTTTGTCGAATGATGCCTATGAACTGGTGCCGTCTTATTCTGTTAGATTGACCGTGAACGGAAATTGTGGATAGGGTAGCTCCAATGGGTTAAGACATCTGAGTCATGCACACTAAGGGGTTTTTTGATTTACCAGTTTACATGCTTAAATGTGGGTTACTAACAATTATGGTTATGTTGCCTTTGTTTTAAGAACGTGAACATATTTATATATGTTTCCTATGTCCTAATAGCTGGAATAGGTACTGTTTGTTGGAAGGATTAGGGTTTTGGGAAATGTTGTTGTGTTTAGTTTTCTAGTTTCTTTTTATTAGACCTAGAAGGATCTCTGCAGGGAATATCATTTGAATGATGATGTCATACATTGGTAAGATGGTAACTCAATTGGTGAAATATTTGTGTCGGTAATTGTATGCGGTATGAACTCCTTTGATTGATAAGTTCAAGGCATGCCTATAGGTATACCAAGGTATGCTCCCATGTTGATGAAATGATAAAGAACAGTCTTTAGTCTGTTAATGAAAGTAATGCTTACGAGTTGGTGAAGTTCATGGATAATACTTATAGTTAAGAATGAGATTTATACACTTGCTATTTCTCCCTGCAAGAATCAACACTATGGAAATCCCTTATTTACTTATGAATGAGCTGAATGTGTTGAGAGCTTGTCATAGATTTCCAGTAGGGTTTATTGTGGTTAAGTGTTCCTATATTTTGCATCTGAATATGCATGTGTTTTTACACTGCATTCGCTTAAGTTTAGGAAGACCAAAAGTCTGGTTTAAAAGTCATAATGTAGCTAATTCAAAGTTAAATTATTAAAATATGTTAACACTTTCGCTATCCATGATCCGCACAATAGAAAGCAAAAAGTGGAAAGGCTAAGTAAATTCTTAAAAAATGTTAAGACTTCCACAATCCACAGAGCAAAAAGCAGAAAGTAGAAAGGTTAAGTAAAGCCTTAAAGAATGTTGAGACTTCTATGATACGCGATCCGCACAAAAAAAAATGGAAAGCGGAAAAGTTAAGATTAATTTATATGGATGTTGGGGCTTCTTGCTTCCGCATTTTGCACAGCGAAAGTGCGGAAGCGGAAAGCTAAATATGTAAGTCATTTGGTTGTTGATGTAGTCTTCTTCCGCATTTAGCATAGCGAAAGTGGGGAAGCGAAAAGCCAAATGTTTAAGTTATATGGATGTTGGGGCTTCCTCCTTCCGCATTCCGTACAACAGAAGTGTGGAAGCAGAAATCCAAATGTTTTAGTCATTTAGTTGTTGAGGCTTTCGCCTTCCACATTCTGCAAAGTGGAAGTGTGGAAGATGAAAGCCAAATGTTTAAGTTATATGGATGTTGGGGCTTCCACCTTCCGCATTCCATACAATGGAAGTAAGGAAGTGGAAAGCGAAAATGTTTAATTTATTTGGTTGTTGAGGCTTCCTCCTTCCACATTTCGCATAGCGGAAGTGCGGAAGCGGAAAGTGAAATGGTTGAGTCATATTATTGTTGAGCCTTCCACCTTTCGCATTTCGCACAATGAAAGTGGGGAAGTGGGAAGCCAAATGTTTAAGTTGTATGGATGTTGAGGGTTCTGCCTTCCGCATTCCCCATAGCAGAAGTGCAGAACCAGAAAACCAAATGGTTAAGCCGTGTGAACGTTAAGGCTTCCGCCTTCTGCATAGCAAAAGTGCGGAAGCAGAAAGCCAAATGGTTAAGTCGTATGAATATTGAGGATTCCTCCTTCCACATTCTGCATAGCGGAAGTGCGGAAGTGGAAAGCTAGCTATTTAAAACATATAAATACTGAGGTTTTCACCTTCCACATTCTGCACAGTGGAAGTGCGGAAGCAGAAAGCCAAATGTTAATTTGTGTGGATGTTGAGGCTTGCGCCTTCCATATTCTTGCATAGTGCAAGAGCGGAAGCATAAAACCAATTATTTAAGTTGTGTGATTGATGGGGCTTCCTCCTTCCACATTACACACAGTGGAAGTGTGGAAGCGAAAATCCAAATGTTAAGTCGTTGGAATGTTGAGGCTTCTGCATTTCGCACAACGGAAGAGCAAAAGTGGAAATCCAAAGGTTTAAATCCTATGTTTGAATGCCGAAATATTATGTTGTCTACCTTTTAAGCTTAAGGCTGAGGTATTATGAAGGATTATAGACAATTCCTTGAGAAAGAAACTATGCTTGGAAATTATTTTTTGTATATGCATTTTTTAGTAGGTTATGTGGATATGTTACATAAAAGATTATAAAAAATTGCAATCCCAATAAGCCAACATAGAGATACGTTGATTTTGTTAACCTTCATTAGATATATCATGCTTTTAGACTTAGAAATCAAAGAAGAAAAATATAATTGTATATAATACTTATTGTTAAAGAAAACTAGAATTGTATATAATACTTATTGTTAAAGATATTTAACAACACCTATACAATATTATGCTCTATAGATGTTGTTAAAACAATCCATAATGAAGACATGAACATTAGAAACTCCCACTTAAGTCTCACAATACCTAAAATACCTAAAGTAAACATGCCTTTTGAATACATTAAAAATGTATAAGCAATAAAATTTGATTTTATAACTCCATGCATATGAAATACCTAAAGTAAACATGTCTTTTGAATACATTAAAAATGTATAAGCACTAAAATTTCATTTTATAACTCCATGCATATGAATCATTGATGTAGTTTTTGTTGCGAGGTTTTCCTTGGGGGATCTACTAATAAGAGCATGGGATTTGTAGCAGTTTCAATGAAGGTGAGGGGTGACATGAGAACCATGTTCATGATCTGTTTGTTCTCATGGAAGCTTGTGAAGGTTTTTTTCTTTATAAAAAACACAATGTATGTGAGGCTAATATTGATTGGATGACAAAGAGATGAAAGGTTCCTCTATGTAATTCCTTGTAAGAGAAAATAAAATTCACAACAACCATAACAATAACATTAGCCAAATGATCTTGTAAACACAATTACAATTTGAAAAAAAAAATTATACCTCTCATTCAATGCAATAATGTGGAAAACGCATAATTATTAACTAAATACATGACATAGGCCCTTGCCTTACCTTCCTCGACGATATCATACATGTTATGCCTTTTATTAAAGTGAATTTTGTTGTTTTCCTAACTTGCTCCTTACTCCACAATTATATGCACGCATATACATATCGATTAACACATGTTGAACCCCCAAAAACATGCTCTGATTCTAGAGTGAATTCAATAGATGATGCGTCATTTGAGGACTTCTTGTCATATACATTATTTCCATTGTAGAGTGAATTCAATGGATGATGCGTCATTTGAGGAATTCTTGTGATATACATTATTTTCATTTAAGGTCTCTTGTCAAATGCATGGTTATCAACATGTTTAAAAAAACATAATAATTAAGAAAGTGCATTTCTTAAAATCTAGACCACACATTCCTCGCATAGAGATTTGAACTCGAAGGCGATGTACACCATTACCAAGTCTAACATTCCTAAAATCTAGACCACTTATTCAAATCGAAGGATTGGGAGAAGATAAAACTTATATATGGGAAATAAAAGTGTGTATTATTATCTTATTATACCATTTTTTCCAAATATCAGGTGTCTTACGAATTGTTCCATCCCCACTTCAAGGTACATCAGATACTATTCGATTAAAAACACTATGTTATAAAAAAAAACTATGTTATAGTTTCTGGATGGTTGTTGTCATTCATCTGAATCCTTCCACTAACTTTATCATCCGTCTTATCCGTTGCTTGTGTTAGTATGCCATTAGTTTTGCAAGAGCAACTTGGAAAGTTTTTTTTTGCTTCAATATGGGTTACCATCGTTCTATGAATGAGAATATAAAGATTGCACAGTCGAGAATTAACATCATTTGTATGACCTTTACATGTCAACACTAAGGAAAATGGAAAAATATGACTATATATATTCAGCCATATATGATGAAAAATGGTATAAAATTCTTCCTACATTATAAAGACAAAAGAGCAATACAATTTCCTTACGTAAGAGCACAAGCTTACTTTATTTCTGAATCATCTCTAGAACTTGAAATGTTTTTTACTACGGTACCAAAGGAGAGATTGAGCACGTTAATAGGTATGTTAATTTGAAAGTTAAATTATTAATAAATTATACTTAATCTAAGATAAATAAGATGGAAGTGTAAAAAAGGTCAAAACTGTATAGATCTAAAGTACACAACTCAAATATTGATCCAAAATGTCCTAAAAGTAAAATAATTTATTTTCCAAATAATTTATGGTTCTTTTATTCTTCCACTCCCAAGTTAATAGATTTCATATACCCTACACATTCTCCAATAAATATGATTTTTCAACCCTTCGACCATCTAACAAAGTGAAAACTGCACCTTATTACATTGCTGTAGGGCTTGTAAGTAACAAGAAACAATAACAAACAAAAAATAAAAGAAATAAATGTAATACGAAGTTCACGGAGTTATACATACCGTTATTCGTTTTCCTCTTGTAGCCTATTGCAACAAGGTGACTTGCATAGAGAGATATTAAGGCCATTGCTATGAGTTGCTATTAGAACAAACCCTGCCTTGTACCACACTTATGCTACACTCTCAATATATTCAATTTCAATGTATGTAGATTTGTAATTTATCAGTTTAGGCCAAGTTTTTAATGAAATAAAACCTAAGTTTAAAACATAAAGAATTTCAAAACAACTATTTTGGAAACACCATCAATAATTTGTATTCCCTTTTATGAACAAAAAGAACTCATTATATTTCACCCATGATTCCTTAAACCTATGGAAAAACTACTGAAAAACTGCATCCAATCAAAGAGTAAGAGAAACAACTTAATACTTCAATGAAGAATGCAAAATGGAACTGAAAAAAAAATAGAAGAAAATTTTATACTACTCATTGTTCTTCAAATGATTGAAATTAGGACCGTATGGATCGAGATAATTATCCTAACTCACTCCAATCTACCGACCTTCTAATGCTTGATAAATAGAAACCCAAATGAAATACTGTATATCAAATAATCTCATATCCAACTAAACTGCTAAAGGTCTCGGAACATTTTCCCTAAAAAAAATTGTGGCAATGAGATCACTCCACCATATGGAATTTACGGGCTGAACCTTGATCCTTGGGTAATAGGGTATTTTTCTAAAATTTCCTTTCTTCTGATCACCGATCTTCAAATGATTGAGATTAGAATCATAAGGATCATGATCATTCACCTAGCCCACTCCAATCTACTAATGGTTAAATGCTTAACAAAGAGAAACCCTGAATCAAATATTTTCCACCATATTAACTCATATCCAACTAAATTGTTGTAGGTCTGGGCACACTTTCCCTAAAACAATTGCAACAAAGAGATGACCCCACCCTCTAGAACTTACCACCTCCATCCTTGAGCCTTGGGTTTTAAGGTATTTTTCTAAAATTTTCCTTTTTCTTTCTGATCGATCTTCAAATGATTAAGATTAGGGTTGTATGGATTAGTATCATTCACCTATCCCACTCCAATATACTGATCTCCAAATGCCTGACAAAAAGAAACCCCAATCACATATTTTCCATCAAATAAACTCATATCAAACTAAACTATTGTAGGTCTAGGCACACTTTCCCTTAAAAAAAATTGCAACACAGAGATGACTCCATCGTCCATAACTTACCCCCTCAAGGCTTGAGTCTTGGGGTTTAGGGTACTTTTCTAAAATAAATAATTTTTTAGTTGTTAATACCATTTTAAATTTACTCATTTATCTCACATATTCTTTTTTTCCTATTTTTTATTTATCTTTTAATCTTTTAATTTATTTATTTTCAAAACCTTATAATTTAATTAAAACAATTATTATATTTATTTTATTGTTTGTATTCTTATTTTTTAAATTTGTTTATATTATTATATTACATATGATAACTATACTATATTAATATATTGATCTATTACATGTTATAGTAATATATTAATATATTTGATCTTTATACTGTGAGACTATATATTAACATACAATATATTTGCCAAGGATACAATGGTTTGTTTGTGGGGATAGATGGATTTCATTCCATCCAGCAGAGTTCACTTCCATTGAGACATATTCTGGGTTGTATGTCTCACTGATTGTTTGCTCGACCTACCATCCACGAAAGTGAGGAAGTTTGTTGAGATTTCCCCTGCATGTGTGAGCTTTCCTTGATCCCTTTGGAATAGCAGGAAGGTGGTTTTTCCGTGTGAAAACATACAATATACTAAAACACTATATATTATTAATTTATATAAAAAATATATATTAATTTAGATATAACATATCATTTTCAAAATGAAGGATATTGGTGTTTTTTGGAGGGGAGAGGCTTGCAGGGAAATTATAAATTTATAGACATAGGCGCAAGGAGAATGATGATAAATGGATGCATATGGATAATTAATGGAGGAATTGACAATTTTTAACTAACATTATGATGCAAAATACATGAACTTGTCGAAACTTTAACCGACTGCCGAGAGGGTAGACAACGATGGTTTTGTTCAAAAAAAATATGAACGTGACTAGTATGATGAGAAAAATATAATGAAACCAACTTCATGACATGAAAATTCCAAGAGGGAAAGACAACAAATATCCAAGATTCGAATCAACCACACTATGATGATGCCCATAATGCAAATTGACAGATTTGTTGAAGGGATAATATGAAAACAAAAATGGTGAAATAATATATGGACATGATAAGCACATCAAGCTAGATGTGACCTTACAAATGAAATGATATTGCAAAAAAATTCAGTAAGTTCACCTATGGAATCATGTTTTGACACTAGCTTGTGCCTTTGAATCCATCTATAATATTAGAATCTACGAAATTTTAACACTCTAAATGGATTCAGAGACCCCCTAGAAAGGGGTTTCTGAATCCATATGCATTGTTAAAAGAAGGGTCTCTAAATCCATCTATAGTGTTAAAATTTAGTAAATTGTACAAAATCATTGTCAAAATTGCAATTTTTCATTGTCGGAGTGACAAAACTAACAATGACCAAATAAATGACCAATTCATATTCTTCATGTTATTGTTATGTGCTCATTATTAGTTTAGTTACTTGTTATCTGGTCATATATTTTATCTCATGACTCAATTGGTCATTCCTCTAGTCATTTTTAGTTGGTTCACTCAAGTTTAGTCATTTATACCTTGAAAAAAATGTGGTGCCCAAATGTTATGGTCACCTAGTCATTTAGCTCCCATTTTCTACTAGCGCCCATATTTATCAATGTACAAGTGGATCCAAAAATATAACTACCTAACTAACTCCACGACTTAAGATACTCAAAATTCCCATTTTCCTTGATTCTATGTTGCTTCATCAATATTGACCCCACTTCGACAGACCACATCATTGTAACCTTGTTCACACCAAAACAAATTTCTAAAAAATGTACTAATATTTCTATGGACAACAACTAAAAAAATGTCGCCATGCATACCGGCTAACAGCCTAACCTTACACATGTACATATTAATAAGATTTTCCTAACACTTATAGAAGGACCAACTTTCCCTCCTTGGGAATTGGTTGGCCTTGGATCCCATCCTATATCTTAGGAGGGTGGTTCCTAAATTTTTTAATGACACTTTTCATTTTCTTTTATTCAGAAAAAACTCGATGTTCCCCACCTATGGGGTCATGATTTACTAAGTTTCAACATGGCTATTACAACTTCCGATAGATTTAATATAATTTTTTTTAAGTGTCTTTTATAATTGGCTTCATAAGAGGAAAAATGGAGAGTTTTTAAATTGATAAAATTTAAAAATAATAATAATGTATTTTTCCAACTTAGTTACAAATTTGAATTTTCCAACCTTTGTCAAAATAAATATTAAATCTTAAGCATGGAAAACAGTACATTTCTTAAAGATTAACATTATCCTTGATGTTCAAAACTATATGTGATCACAAATCCATAAATAGGTATGGATATTCCTTCCTCATGGCTGCATCCTCCATATCCCATGTAGCCTTCTAAGAGCTATAGTTCTCCCACTACACTTTTATTTGGGTGATAGATTGATTTATGAGCAACATCTCTCTCCTATCGAGAATGCAAGTTTTTTCTTCCTTGAAGTCACTCTCCGATTCTACCTATATCACATTCCAATTAGTAATGTGAGAAGCATAATGAATATATTTGTTTAATAAAGACACATTAAAAATATTATGAACTTTAACACTGGGTTGTAGTGCAAGATGGAAGGAAACCAACCCAATCACTGCAAGTACTGAAATAACCCATGCAACTTAGGCTCAAGCTTGGAGTAGTTCTCCATTCTTAGTGAGTTTTTCCTTGGATTCACTTTCAAGTACACATTGTCACACATTTAGAATTATTTGTGAGTCGTTTGTTGATATGCATAACTCTTCTTCTAGTTTAAATCTCCCTAGAAAATTTTCCTTACATTCTATACCACATCTTCCATTTCATTTTACATGTCTAATTTTAAAATTAGTCTATCCTCTTTGTTGTCCCAACTAACAACAAAGAGGATCATATGAGCAAATGTCTAGTAACCATTGTTGTATGCAAACTCCACCAAATTAAGGTAGTCCTCCCACTTCATGGGTCATTCCATGACATACATACATAATATGTCCTCTATAAGCACCTGATTTGTTATTTCTACCTATATCTCCATTTGTGTATGATAAGTTGTACTAAACCTAAATTCTAGTCTTGGTATTTCAAACAATGCCTTGTAAAAATTGGAAGTGAATTTGGCATCCTTGTCAGAAATAACCTGCTTGAGAAAGCCATGCAACCTAAAAACTTCATGCATAAACAATTATACTATATTTATTGCTTTGAATGTATATATTATAGGTAAAAAGAGAGATTCAATACTCATCTTATCTATTATTACTATGATTGCATTGTGTTGTCACCTAGAATTAGGAAAACCTATGATGAAGTCGATAAATATTACTTCTCATTTCTATTCTGGAATGGATAAGTGATGCAGTAAATCTACATGATGTTGATGCTCTGTTTTCACCTCTTGACATTGCAAACACTTTGTTAGATATTCTTCCACTTCTCCATTCATATTAGGACGATAAAATTCTTTCTTGATTTCTATTAGTATTTTTCTGGTAGCTTGGATGGCCTCAATAAGGCATTTTGTGATTCTCATCTAAAATCAAATGTTTTAGTTCCGCTAATTTTGGTATGTAAAATATGTTTTTAAATATAATTAATCATTCCCGGCTTATGTTGAATTCCATCTCTCTATTTTCTACACGTTCTCCTTGAATTTTTGGAGAAATTTTCACATTTCTACATCTATTTTTAGCGTAGATCCAATTCTCTCTTTTAAATATTATTCACAACTACTAGAATATAATGTGTACACCTTGTTGTTCAGTGCATCAACCACTCTATTTTCCTTTCCTTTATATGTTTAATCTCAAAATTGTACTTACTAAAGAAAGCTGACCACCTAGCTTACTTAGCATTGAGATTTTGCGAATAAAAACATATATTTAATGTTGATATTATCTGTCATTAGTAGAAATTTCCTCCCAATAAAAGAATGATGCCACATTTTAAGTGCATGAATGATTGCAGCAAGCTCAAAACCATGTGTATCATAATTATTTTCATGTTCCTTTAGTTTTCTGGATGCATAGTAGATGGCATGATCCTCTTTTGGGAAAACTCCATAAAGCCCTTCCTTGCTTGTATCAGTGCAAACTACAAAGTCCTTATGGGGCCCAACTATTTTTAGAATTAGGGATTTAGTGAGTAAGTATATTAATTTATGAAATTTCTCCATGCATGCAATTTTGAGAGCAAACAATATTGGTTCCCTTCTTTTGCAAAGAAGTGATGGGGTGTGCAAGCTTTGAGAAGTCCTCTACAAATCTTAGGTAGTAACAGGTTATCCCCATGAATGATATGATATCATGCACATTTCGGGGATGGTCCAATCCATGATATCTTTAGTATTGTATGGTTGTATATCTATCCCATCCTTTGATATAATGTGTCCTAAATAATGAATTTGTTTCTGGTAGAAGTCACATTTGCTAAACTTAGCATGAAACTTGTGTTCTCTTAATAATTTGAGAACTAATTTCAAATTTTGTTCATAATCTTTTTCATCCTTTGAGTAAATAAGAAAGTAATTAATGAAAACTAAAGAAAATTTCTCTAAATATATACTAAATATGTTGTTCATAAAACGCGTAAATGTTGCATGTGCAATATCGAGTCCGAAAGGAATCGGTACAAACTCATAATGCATGTGTTTTTTTCTAAAAGTTGTTTTATGGACATCCTCATCCTCAATCTATACTTGGTGAATAACCAGATCTTAATTCAGTCTTAGAAATACTTTTGCACCTCTGTCTTAATCAAATAGATCATTTATTCTAGGTAGAGGGTACTTGTTTTTAATTGTCATCTTATTTAATTGTCTATAATCGATACAAAGCATGGATGTACAATCTTCCTTCTTGACAAATAAAATTGGTGCTCCACATGGGAATACACTTGGTATTATATACATTTTGTCCAACATCTCTTGGCATTGCATTTTTAACCATCAAATCTAGAATGCTCATTTTGTAAGGAGCCTTTGGGACTGGTGTTGATGCATACAATAAATCTAAGGTAAATTATATGTCCCTTGTTGGTGTTATCCTAAATATTTTATCAAGAAATAAATTACTATACCCCCATAAGAAGGAATAGTCCTCAAAAGACACTTGGTTTTCTTATTGGAAATCATATATGATTTGTACTATGTAGAAATCATATCCTTTTCTGACACACTTAGTTGTACTTCGGAGATATGCCTCATAGTGATAACTCTTGGGATTCCTTGGATTGTTACAATGTTTTGGTTGCAACTTGTTTGGTGACTTCCAATCGATACTTCATCCTCTTAATTTTCTTGAATTTCGAACTTAATGGGGAATTGAACATAGCCATGATACCATAGAAAAGGGGTTTGAATCTTGACTTCGTTAGCCCCTATTGATGTTGATGATATTATTTTATAAATTAAGTATGCGGTTATTAACTCTAAAGCTACTAGAGGCATGTATAGTCTTGGCCATTTTATTTACCAGTTAAGTTCTCTTTTAACTTATCGAGCTTGCTTGAGAACTCAATTGTTTATGTAGAGGAAGTCTTGAGGACCATGTTCTCATGGCATGCTCATTCTCCAAACACAGTAAATTTTTTTACTTTAACTATATCATAGGGTTCTATGTTTTATATGCAAGCTCCATGTACATGATCTATGCTAGTTACTTATTGTATATTATATCAGCCATTACTTTGTATGGAATGTGTAGTAATTATTGATTTGTGTAAGGTTATGGGAATCCATGATGCTAGAACCATTTATTTTGTTTGATTTATGAAAGTAATTCTTGCTAGTCTTGATTATTTGGACACTATATTTTTTTAATATGATACTATGTTTTGATTGTGTGCTTATGTATTTATTCTAAATTGCTAAAAATAAAGGAATACAATTCTTTTCATATTTTCTTGAGGCTATTGCACTAAGTGGACTTATCTATATAAGCAAAAATTAGAAAATAAATCAATATTTCCTACACTTAAAAATGAAATATAATCTCTGCATGTTTTCTCTCTATTGCTACTTTAACAAAATTCATTTTTCTTTATATATGGAATAGATGGGAATACAATTCATACTTCTTTAACAAAGTATGAGCTTGTTTTATGTCTATTGCTACTTTAACAAAATTCTTTTTTCTTTATATATAGAATAGATGGGAATACAATTCATACTTCTTTAACAAAGTATGAGATTAGTGGAGCTATGGAAAACAATAACTTAAACAATTCTTTAGTTACCTACTATAACTTTCATATTTAATCCTACACGAATTTAGAAGCTAAGCGTGAATGTAACTATTTTAACTAGGACTTCTACAGACATATTCTTGGAATATTAACTAATCATATTTGTAAACTAAACTAAGAAATAAATATACTCAAAATTAACACCTCCATTAGGATTATACAAGGATCAATAATTATAATAAGAACACAAATATTTAAGTGAACTATTACCAAGTTATACCAACATAATTGATACAAATGGATTAGAAAAAAGTGAAAATAAACACATTAGATATATATCTAATCCTTCTATGCTTGTAGTCTAAATTAGAGTTGGAGAAGCCACGCTCCACCCAACCGTAAACCATAGAAAACCCAATTTACTTTCTCAGCAATCACCATTGGGCATAAACCATGACACCATTAAGGCTAACATATCCCGATCTCATTGGAGTAGAACTCTTTTATCAATAGAGAGCTCTGTTCTAAAATTTAGGAACTGGATATTGGTCTGACAACAAATCTCTAAATGAGGATAAATGCATAACATCTTCAATTTCCCACACATACCACGTAGTCTCTTTCCCTCACACATATGCATATAAATAAGACTTTCCTAGGTCTTACACAAGGCCCAACTTTCCCTTCTTCTTAATTGGTTGGACTTGGACCCCCTCCTAAATCTTAGGAGGTTGTTTCCTCAAAACAACTTTATGACACTTGTCATTTTCCTCTCTTGAGTAGAAAGCTTATGCTACCCACCTATGGGGTAATGGCTTACCAAGATAAAACATGGTTTTTCCAAGTGTCCATATATTTAATATAAGCATTTTTAACTGTATTTTACAACTGCCTTCATATGATGCCAAATAGAAAACTATTAACTTGTTGAAATTGAAAAATAATAATAATGTATTTTTCCCACATAATCATCAATTCAAATTTTTAAACCTTATTCAAAATAATTATTAAAGCTTAATCCTAGAGACATTACAACATAATGAAAAATCTTAGTAGCTATCTCTTAGTACCCAATTTCTCGTGTGAATCATACATATACTTGATTATTGAATTAAAAAAATATAAAAATATTTTCTCATTATCATAAGATACAACAAGAGAAAGACAAAAAAAAAAAGAGAGAAGGAACATGCCAAGGACATAAAGTTGATATAAGTGACAAATTACTCTACCTACTACAAAAGTAAAGAAATATCTGAATAATGAAATGTATATGTAAGTAATTCTAATTACCACGAAAGAAGGATAATATCTAGAGTATCAAAGTAAATGATAAAATCAAATTCCAGGGGAAAAAATAAAAGTGTGTATACATACGTAACCATTAATGATGTAGAGCATGTATGTGGCTAATGTCTACAAAATCTGTGTGATTATCTTTGGTCAAGAATGACATGATTTGCTGAAGTAGTTATAGGATGAAAATAACTTCAATAGAAGAATGAATGTGTCTCTAACTTCCTATGATGGAAGGAAACTAAAAGCTAAGTATAATAACCCCATACATAGATCTAGAAGTTCTCATGTAAGGCATAGCTTCATTTGAATTGGTGAAACATAGAGAATACGATCTTAAAAAAATGTTAGTTGCAAACCATTGCATGACACCCAAAAAAGGTTGAGTATAAAGATTATCTAAAAGCTATGAATTATAATAATTATGCAACATAGTATGAGAGTATTTGTAATACGTTAACTTACATGTTTGTAGAAAATTGCGTCATCATGGTGTAGGAATTTGGGAAATACGTGATTAATAATAGAAACATTTTATTGTTATAATAACCTCTATTGTTCAAAAGTAATGAGGAGGATCAATAAGGATGGACACCACCTCAATGGTTCTTATGAGGAGTCAATGAAATAGGTTATTGTTCAAAAGTAGCGAGGAAGATCGGTAAGGATGAAAAGTACCTCAATGGTTCTTATGAGAAGTCAATGAAATACCTTATGGAAATAGTACAAAATACCCCAAAACCATTGATTCATTGAAAAGATAGGACTAAATATGAAAATTGTATAACATAATTGAATAACAAATATTTTTAATGCATTGATTACTATGAAACATTCCTTTTTATTATTAGTTCTATAGGTATGAAGAAACCTATTCTAGATATGAATCACTTAAGTTGATCCCTCAAAATCTATGCAATTATTGAATGCCATAGATTTTCACACAATTATTTAATTCCTTAAGTATGAGGTGATACTAATAAATAGAATCCATTGTCACTCGCTAGTTCATTTTAGATTGTCTTTGAAGGTTAAGAAAAATTTAGTCAAGAGATTACATTTGCTCAGTTTTTTTGCTTGTCATGAGTGTCCTTGTAATCTTAGAAATGCATCCCTATACATATAAATCAAATGGAAGTGCGAAAATAACAATAATATTGGAAAAGTGAGGATCTGATTTGGGGGGAAATGTGGGTGAGAAAGAAGAAAGTATGTTGATCATGTAATATCCCCCAGTTTGAGTTATTATTTATTTAGTTTATTGTTATATCTATTTTTACCACACTTGGTAGATCACACCTTTATGGCCTTCCATGTCCCTCTGCAGACTCCTTGGATACCCCTTTCTCGAGTTATACTTTCATGATTCAAGAAATTCATTAAAAAAGACCTGTTTATTTGTATTTGCGACTTTTAATCCAATACCCACGTGTACATGCATATTTTTATCCAATACCCGCGTACATCGAGAAATGTGCATAAACACAATTTTTTTTGGAGTTTTCCTCATTGAGTCCCGAATAACTTGACTCTTGGCCTTCCATATGACTAGAAAATGCTTGGACTCGACCCTCCATTCTCTATTGGATGGATATATATTGAGCCTATTGGATGCATTGAAGTAGGAGAATCTTGGAGAGAAAGGAAACTATATTTCATTATTGCCTCACTTATTTATGCTTGAGTCTGCATCCCTTTGTCCCTTTGGAGCACATATTGCTACTCTTCCCAAGCTTTCCATTTCCTTGTAAGCTTGCTATTAAGATGGAGGATTGAAGTGGTGGAGGCTCGGGTGGAGGACTTGGTTTCTCTGGTTCGACGAGGTGCCGACAGATTTTGTCACTGCTCTACCTCTGTTTATTATTAACAGAAATATCCATTTCTCATCCATTACATGTGTCTAACTATGAATATTTTGACCATGGATGTAGTTATATTTGCTTATACATGATGGTTTATATATGTTAGAGTAGGCCTAACAGTTTGATATGTAGCATACTTGTCTTTTTTGCTATTTTTGAGAGCAAATTGTGAATACAAGTGTGTTGGAAAATCTCAACGTGGATCTATATCAACCATCTAGAATAAGGTACACTTCATATCCCTTAGTGTTATATGAATTTATTTCTCTTGAATATTGGAATGGATTGATTTCTGGTGTCATTCAGTTTTTTGTGGTATACCCCAAGCCATAGGAAGATTCTCTCCATAAAAGAATTGGCGACTCTACTGGGGAGGTTCCTTATTTTTATTTGGGGATTGGGTGCACAATGTGCTTGAATTGCTCTCGGTTTCTCTGTGTTATTATGTCGATCTCAAAATTATGTTTTCCCATTAGTGTCCTGTCGAAGTAATTTTTGTCTTAGCATATAAGTTTACCCCCTCTTTCTTCCTGTATGCGATTTTTTTCTTTACAGCTACGTATACACGCGTGTTTTGTCTGAATAGCTGTGTATACACACATGTTTTCAGAAAACAGTCGTGTATGATTTCTTTTTTAATGTGATTTCGATGTTTGATAGTTGTTGGGTGAAGTTTGAATGGTGTTGAGTCTTCCCAGGTACTGTTCGTGTTTGTCTACTGCCTCTGTTTTTAACCAGAGACCTTTTTTATTTGCTTTTTAGTTAGGAGTTGTTCTTGTCATCTCATTTCCTTTTTTTTCTGTATTAGTGCATTAAATTTGTTTTATATCAGTGTGATGCTTGTCTGTTGTCTGATAGTTGTTGGAGGGTCTAGGAGTTGTAGAGCCTTGTTATTGCATTTACATATCATTTACATCAAAAATAAAAAAATATTTTATTTTTGGCATGTTCATGCATTTTTGCATATGCATAGTACTTGCATTAGGTTTTCTTATCTTATTAATAGTCAATATTTCATATAGGAATGGTTGCACTGTCATTTGAAGGAAAAAATATGCATCTCATGTAATGTCATACCCTGTTTTCACATTTAAAGACAAAAATGCACTTAGAATTGCTTGTTGGGCGTGCATATTTACTTTCACTGCTAAGTCATAAAATCATTGGTTGCACGATCATTTCCCTTGACTAATCACAACCCCTAAAATCAACACTTAATTTATAATGAATGACGCTTTTTTCGTTGATAAGCTACATCAACAAGCTCAGGTTTTAGAGTCTTGGAATAGGTTGTGTGAGTAAATTTCTCCAACACTATAAAATGAAACATAGTAGGTGTCTGTCTAGGAGAGATAGTGAAATCCTTGGTATAATTAGTGTTCTATGGAAGCTCCTCTTACATGGGAGTTAAGCACGAGGCAGCGTACACGTTTGTGGTGGGGATAGCCCCTTGCGAGTCTCTGTGCAACACCGGAGATATTTCCAGGATCATATTCATATTTGGGGTTTTTTGAGGTACCTTTGGTGCTTTTGAGCTTCAGGTTTTTCTGCCCTACCCATATGGTAGGTCCCACCTATGAATGACCTCCTGAGCATTGGTTATATTGGGGTGACCTTCGTTTCCTTAACTAGGTATCGCAGGGAGTACTTGCAGAGGTTATTCTGTGATTTTCTTGGCTAGGTAGGGGTCGGTCTCTTTACACGTTGAAGCTGAGGGCTGCTATAATTGGTTGCACACCTCAGCTTATAGTGTATGGGAGTCTCAGGCCTCTCCTAGGAGAGACATACTCACTGCGTTCAGGAGCTCATTTATCATCCCCTTGGATTGCTTGCATTTTTGGCTTAGATTCTCTTAGGAGTGTGCTCTCTGTGCGCTAGATTGCTCTAGGATTCGTAATTAGTTTTAGTGTCTGTATTTTTCTGGAGTCATTGTGTATAGAGGAGCGTAATTTCAGCGTTCTTGATGTTTAGTGGGTCTTCCTCCTTCTACGTATCCTCCTCCTTCGTGGAAGACATCCAGATAGTCCAAGCGAACTCATACTCACCCTTATTCACACACCGATCTGACATTGCTTCATACATCTAATATTCCAGAGGCCCCGCTTTCTCCACCCCCTGGGGTGGGGAATGTACCAGATAATGTATATGGGACTATGGAAGAGGCCAATTCTTTTGAGGTTGGCACATCATATCATGCACGATCCCAGTTTCCAAATTTTGTAAATACTAACCGACGATCTTCTTCACATAGGTCAAGCAGTGAGACTCATCCGGTACCCTCCAGCACTAGCCCATATATATTTGACATGCCATAATTTTAATAGGTTGTTCCATCATTTAATGTCAGATCTAGTGTTGAATCCGGTACTACGCCGAGGAGCACTACCATTCCTTTCTAGGAGGATAGGTTTGGTAGTTGTCACATTGCACCTTCCAAACCCGCTATGGGAAGCCCTTCATACCCATTACCTAGGCGTAATACTACTATCTCCATGTGCGGAAATGGCCCTAGACATGTGAACATTGGAAACACCACTTATATTCCATATTATGTTCCATGATCCATTACATCGGTTCCTTTTGCATTTTTAATGATGCATCCTCCCCATGACTCACATGGTGCTTCGAGTCAGAGTACTACCTCCAACCATGTTGTTCCCTTGTCTTCTCACACTGTAGTGTAACTAGGCTATGTTCCTCCTTAGGTGTCAACAATTTCTGTACCACCTTACGTGTCTGGGGGTCAACTTGCTTATCAGTCTCACAATTATGGCTATGTAGGACCCTAGGCTGAATGTATTCCGAATTATAACATTCACATGTATCCTTTTATGGGTCAAGCGCAGGGAGGCTATTATTCGACTTTCCAAGGCCATGGTATTTACAACAACTAGACCTACATGAATTAGTCTTATCATGGATCATGGAACTAGATGTCTCAACCTAGGCTCCCTTTCCTAGCGAAGTTGAATTTACATGATTTATTGAGATTAACCAATGACTCGGTATCTCATGATCCGACATGGTCGGTTGTTCCCTCCAAGCTTCCTTCGGGCATTCCAAAATTCGAACGTAAGAGCGGTGAGGACCCTGGTGAGCACGTTACTACTTTCCACCTATGGTTTTCTTCAAATTCATTGAACCAGGATTCTATTCGTTTACATCTGTTTCAACGCACTCTCATGAGTCCTGTGGAGAAATGGTATATAGACCTTCCTAGGGGCACATATCGGACATTCAATGACTTAGCCATGAATTTTATCAACCACATTTAGCTACCTATGCGTTACAATGCCGGTACTGAGCTCTTGTTGACATTTCGGCAAGATAAAGCCACACATATCTCTGACCATATTCACGAGTGGCATAGACAAAAGTGGTTGATTAAGGACAACATTCCACCAGAGTTTCTTTTTGAATGGTTCCTCAAATTGTTATTTCCATATATAGCGAAGGATGTTTCTACATCTGAAGTGATGAATGAGGAACATACTATTTTTCAAGCTCAGTAACTAGACTTGATTTACGCTCAGTTTGGGCTCTTATATGAGATTATTTCAAACACACCATATTCCAATTTTGATCCTAAGTTCAAACCTGGGCCACATGCCGATGGCATTGTTGGCTCTGCGAGTATTAAACCCATAGAATCGGTTATGAATCAAATAAAAAAATCATCTATTAACCAACCTATGTTGGGACAAGCTATGGCTTCATCTCATCCCACCCAATCGGTGGATGTACACTCTGTGCAATCATTGAACTAGAAGGGTAACCAACAACCCGGATGGAACAAGAAAAAGGGAAGAAATAATCGTAAGGGTGGGAATAGGAACACAAATTCTAATGATGACAAAAATGATAAAAATGTTGGCAGCGACAAGAATTCTAAACGTAAAGTCAAGTTACCTTGCAAGATTTGTGGGGGAGATCACCTCACTTAATCATGCCCTAGTATTGAAGATGCCTCAAAATTCATTGTACAAAGCCCAGCTATGTTGATGGATCCTTTACCGCACAATCAAAATATGAATTAGAGGACCATGGACTCCAAAAGTGGTTGTGATGGGCATCAAAACCCGCCAGGAACCAAAGGTGGCCATGCGTGCATCAACATGATGTCTGCCAAGAATGTTGTGACGCGAGCTAAATATTATGGTTCATCGCAATCCGACTTGGGAAAAGAACCTGCTCCTCCCGAGGCCCCTTTGCATATCAACAAGCCTGAAGTTATGCCTCACATTCCTAAGGGAATCTTAAAGTGTTCCAGGCACAATCCTAGTACCTGAGCCACCAAGAACTATTCCATTATGGACGATTTGGGAAAGACACCTTTTGTGATGTCTGCCTTAGAAGTCCTTCAGACTTGCCCTTCGCAGAGGAGATATTTGTTGTCTTCCCTTGGGGTGGTTAATTCAAACCCTTCCATGGTGATTAAATTTTAAACCCATGAAGTCAAGCCTCACTTTCCTTACCATGTGGCTCTCCTAGTCCACGTGGAGTGTATGAACAACACCATTAAATGAATAGTAATTGATGGAGGAACTACAACTTCTGTGATGTCTTTATCCTATTGGAAGGGTCTCGGTTCGTCCACATTGTCAAGACATGGGACCATGTTGACTGCTTTGGATGTGAGATATTTTTGGTCACATGGTATATTTCCTTCTTTTGAGGTTCAATTGGGAGGGAATACTATGTCAATCGAGGTCAAGGTGGTTGATGCGCCCCTTGACTATAAACTTCTACTAGGCTGTAATTGGATTTACACATCCCAGCAGAAGGTTTCGAGTTGTTTGTTTTCCTTTGGAGGGGAGGACTGTCATGGTTGCACAAAAATATTTTGATAATTCCAATACAAAAGCATCATCAAGAGCTACTATCTCAGACATTGTGGTTAGACTCTTAACCATGTTGTGAAAACTATACCAAAGTGTCCATGTGAGAAACTGCTTTTGGAAATATCTTTCTTTTCAAGATTATCATGGAGTATGAGTATCAATTATATCTTAATTATGTTAGGGTTTCTTGCTTTACTTCTTTATTTATAGGACATTCTTGTTAGACTATAACTGTGTTGTGAAAATTATTCCAAGTGTGCATGTGAACAAATGATTTTAGCAATATCTTTCTTTTTAATATCATATGGAGTATGAATATCAAATATACCTCAATTATTTTAGGATTGCTTTCTTTACTTATGTAGATATCCTATTAGTTGGAGATGCATGGGGAAGGAATATACACAATTGTAGACCAAAAAATACTTTGATTTTTAACTGTAGTAATTTCAAACTGTAGTCTTTGAAAAAATTAAAATTCTATGGAGTTCCTTGACCATTTTACAGAGTTCTTACTTTGTAATATATTTATTTTTTATTATATGTATGTTTATTCAAGTAAAGATGTGAAGTGAATGGGAAATTCATATAACCAAGTGGGAATCACTTAGTGGGTGTTTTCATAAACATGAGTCTTGTTTTGTAACTTGTGAATGCCATTGTATGCATGCATTTAATTTTGATTGTCATTAAACAATCATATGGCCCCAACCTTTGAAAAAAATAGTGATCATATGCTTGTTTTATGACTGCAGTTTTGGAGATTATGTTTCTGATAAGGTTTTGGCACCTGTTTGGGAGACTTGTGCCGAGGCTCTTGGTGCAGTTTTTAAGCATATGCACCCTTCCTTGGTTTATGAGACCTTGAGCATTCTTCTTCAAATGCGGGTTAGATATGATTAATATTTTGAGCAGTTTGGAACCAATTGTTGAATCATTCTTTCAGAATTTATCTATTGAGAGCCAACCGCAGTGGAAAATTTGACTTCTTAAAGTGTTTTACTATATGTTCTTTGAATCTTTATTCCATAATCTCTAGTAATGGGAAATATGGCATGGAATCCTTTTGGGTATCAAGTATTTAGTTGTCGTTAGCCAAGTAAGG
>LPNX010681295.1:57904-99644 GCA_001517045.1 Pseudotsuga menziesii | reverse complement strand
TATATATATTCCTTTTTCTTTTGTAGAGAACTTTAATTTTGTAGTTGGTACTATATTTTTTAGGGGTATTTTTATTTCCTTGCCATTAATTAGGTGATGGAAATTTTTTGTAAAGATAAATTTTACTGATAATAATGTAGTAGGGTCACATTTCTGAGAGCCTGATGTTTTTTTGAATTTTTTCATACAGTTGATTAAGATCTGAACATCCTTGTTATGAAAATTGTTCATGCAGAATACAAAGTCAAACTACAACTCAACCATCAAGAATGGGCTTGAACATACTAGTACAAAGTGATTTTGGTCTAGTGGGTTAGCAGGTGGGATTTTCCAAGCGTTTTTTATAGTTTCAATTCCCATAAGATCAGTTCACTAGATAAGGTTGTCCTTGATACATTTTGGCAATGCGCCACATAGCATGTTGGCACGTTTCTATTTTATGTATTGTTATATTTTGAGGTTACTCCAAAAGTGATTACACAATGTTTGGGGTTTCTTCATGAGATTTATACTTTGTATATCTTACCTTTTTCATATCAACCAGTTGTATGAAAATTGAATTTTAAAACCATGATGCAAAATGAACTCCATTATAGTAAATGTACGAGAACCAAAACTATATGCTTGTGAAAGTGGATATGCTAGTTCTCCCTTGCTTGTACAGAAAGGGAGATATTGTGTGACTACTCTTTGGATTCTAGTTGGGACAAGCTTGTTGTAATTCTATATTTGTCTACAATGCAAATTTTAATATATGTTTTTTTTCCAAAAGAAAAAAACAACTGACCACACAATATTTTTGGCTTTCAGAATCACTCTACAAAACAACATAAACAACAGTTGTAAATGCATATTTGACAACTTGAACTTAAAGTCTTAAAGTATTAAAGAGAATTTGTCAATGCATAGTTGATTAAATATCACATAGCCATTCAATATGATGTCATTCAACATGCATCTAGTAGAATTGCTGGAAATTCCATGCAGGTAACGACCTTCTTTAAACAATATCATTTTAGGTACTATTCCATGTATGGACATGTGGAGAAGCTTGCAGAGGCGATTAAAAAAGGTGCAGATTATCTAGAAGGTGTAGAGGCTACTTTGTGGTAGGTTTGGAATATTAAATGGACCTTTCCATTCTCTCTATATATAATAAAATCTAGGAAAACAATGCAATATCTTGAATTTTGACCTTAACAAACAATGGGCATGACTCCCATTGCACATGAGTTACTTTGATGTTTATAATGTATATTGGGCATAAGACCCCACTGCACATGAGTATGATGTTTTGTTAGATATATTGGGCATAAGCCAATGCATATGTTTATTTAGCTTGTATGCGATTATATATGTTGGGTGTCGACCCTAATGGAAAAGATTATTGTCGTAGGAAAATGTACTAGATATATTATGTGATTTATCTTAAATGCATATACTGAGGTGATTATTGTGATCAAATGTGGAGAAGATTGAATGCATGATTGTGTTCTATAATGTGTTGGGCATGGACCCTGAAGCACATGAGTGATAAAATTCTGTGTTGAGCACAAGCTCTGGAGCACATGAGTCATTAGATTTTTTGTTGAGTGCTATCTGTGGAACACATGATTTATGATATTTTTTTGTTGAGCATCAGGGATGATTTTAATGAACCACAATTATTTAAAAGTGTATAAATGTTAGCGAATATTACCAATTCTTAAAACGCCAACTATAAAATGATTAGCGATATTTTTCAAAAAATATTTTAATTTCCAATGATTTTATATCGTTTATATAATAATTTGGAGATTTTTAGGGTGAAAAAAATTTACCCCATCAAAAATGGGCCAAACAAGGCTTCAAAAAATGCAAAATGGCGAATGTTTTTTGGGAGAAAAACATGGAAAAATAGCCCACTCAGCTAAAATTCGCCCCTAAAATTATCCCTGTTGAGCATAAGATATAGAACATGTGAAATATAATAATTGAAAGTGTTGGGCATAAGCCCTAGAGAAAACCAAATTGATGTTGAGCATAAGCTCTCGAGCATCGAATCTTTGGCCATTGTATCCCTAGGTGTATTATACAAGTACATTCTAGCATTAGTGTTGAGCAAGAGGATCTGTAATTGCACTAAATGAACTCCCAATTTTTAGCGTTGAGCTTAGGCTCTAAATAGCAATAGGATTTACCGAATTTTAAATTGTTTTGACTGAAAATGACTCTGAAAAGCATCGACCTTATCTTACCTATTTTTAAGTTGATTAAATGAAATTTTGAATTTATAATTCTCATCAAGTACTGAAGAAATACCATGAGACACGAGGTAATACAACATGCAAGGAGGTTTAGAGATGCCTAACTTAGCTGACCAGCCCTACTTGAAGGCCTTGATAAAGGAAATGATTATTCAAATAGTAAAAATAAAATTAAACAAGAATTTATCAGTTGGGTGGTTTTCAAGTAGTAGCATGTTTAGAATATAGTTTAGCCTCCGTCGAGTATAACATGTTTTTTTTTACTTTATGAATCAAATAATATATTAAAGAACTAAACAGTAGGTACATGTAGAAGCATATAGAGTTGGCTAGTTAGTGTTGTAAGAACGGGGATTAGGTAAAACAAGCTAATGAAAGATGTGTAAAGTACAGGGCCTTTGTCTATATCCTTAAACCCATCCTTCAATTTGTAAAGCAGAGGTAAAATTTAGTGTTGTAACTGGGGATTAGGTAAACAAGCTAATAAAAGATGTGTAAAGTACACAGCCTTTCTCTATATCCTTAAACCCATTCTTTAATTTGGAAACCCGATGTAAAATTGTACACCTGAAACAAAATCCATGGAAGGCCAAGCCAACTCTTAAAGAGTAGGGAGTGCAAGGAGAAGGTATTGAATGCCATTACTAATGACTAATTAAGAGTAGTGTGATGGACAAAGAATTGCTGGAAGTAATTTCCTTTGGCCAGTGCACAGCTGGTGTGAACACATCTCTATAATTCGGTGGGTATCGGCCTGCCATAAGAAATGGAATTACAAAATAAGTAAATCAGCATATGTATTGTACAGATCACTTCCCCCACAATGTAACTTAATGAAATGAAATACACACCTTTCTAAAAATTAATTGGGAGTCTTCTTCTCATCCAAAACAGAAAAAGAAAACGCCATGGGAAAAAAATGCATCGAGAAGAAGTGAAGAAAAGGGAGATTGGAAAAATCAAAAGACATACATACAAAAAATCCCTCTAGAATAAAACAAATAACAGGGAGAGGCGAGGGCGAAATGCTTTCCTATGTCTGCGCCTTCTTGCTTACCTCTCTGGTCCCATGCCCTTTTCCTCATATGAGGCCCTATCAGATAGTTGATAATACACTCAACAAAAAAAATTAACCACTTTAATTTAACTTTTTTTTCAGGTGTACAATTAAATGTTAACATGTAATTATATTTGACTTAATAGTAAGTCTTTCTTAAAGCATGATTAAGAGTAAATGTTTAAGAGACACAAATGCCACACTCCCAAGAAAACAAAGATATGTAAGGAACTTACTTTTATGTGTAAAAGCTAAAAAAACCTCAAAAAACTAGAACCAGCTAAGGGCATGGCTCAGCAAGAGGTAGAAAGTAACATAGTTAAGGGTCAGATCTGGACTTTAATATTTTCTCTATCATAAATGTAAAAATAATTTGCATGTCTTTCAACTTTAACACTCTTCTTGTGACTGCATTAAAGATGGTCCTCCAGATGGATTTTCATTTCCAATATACATAGCAAACAAATAGAAAAAGTATAGTGAAACTAATACACAATAATTTAAAAAGAAATGCTAGATAAATCTTATTTGGATCTTACATATACTCAGACATGCTTAGTGAGCTATTGTCACTAAAAGGACAAGCTGTCATAGGGATTACTTTGAGAGCCATAAGGCTAAAGTGGTATGGGTTTAGGTTAGATACACACAACAACAAAACCTAATGACCAAGTGGAAAGATCTCATAAGGGTAGCAGCAAGGATAGTAAGCCCAAATCACAGGTAGGAACCTAAGGCATAACTCCCTCTAGTAAACAAAAAACTACTATTGACCTACCATATAGGGTTTAGCACAGACATAGGGTTTAACACAGACATAGCTAACATGGGATAGGGCATCACAATGCATGGACAAGATAGGAGAAATTATGTACAACCATGGGCCAATAAGAATATAAGAATGATCAAATAATAAATAATCATATGGCAGTGACCTAAACATCATGTTCATGTAGGGATGGCCTTGAATCCTTGAGGTTTCTTCTTCTTGGGAGCTTGATTTTTCTTGATAGTCTGCTGCAACCTGTTTCTGCTGCCGTCGCTTTCCTTCCTGCTTTGCTTGCCGCGAGCTCTCTCGTCATCGGCATCAACCTTTGAGGGAGGCCGGAAGACAAAGTCGGCGGCTATTGGTTCAGGTCTCTGAATCGCTGCACCAGCCGCCTCTTGCGCCTTTTTCTCCTGCGCGTACTGTTGTTTTAAGGCGTCTAGGTCAAAGTCATCCGACTCCAATTGATCGTTTGAACGAACTTCCGATACTGGTGGCCTTGCACGTTTTGAATTAACTGTCTTCGAATTCAAATATCTGAGATCAAGTTCATCTAGACGAGTAGGCTTCTGGAAGATAGGGCGACTCCATTTGTCTACCAAATTCTTTGCGAGTCTTCTATTTGCCACGGTCTCTTCGTGCGATTTCGATAAGAACATGACCACCCTCCCCAATCCGCTGTTTTTGAGCTGCTCTCGCCTTTCAATGTCTGCGGTGTCGATAGCCATTTTTGCAAGGATTTGCAGGAGACCTGTGCGTAGTGTCGCGTTGGGAAGTGATTGGTCAGGGAGGGGCTCCAACCAATTCTTTAAAATGGACAGTATTCCACGGTCGAGGAATTCCCCCTGCAATGGACGCTTTGCCATGACCTGAGTGAGCGTAGGAAGTAATCTGAGTTTGTTGACGGCCGGCCTAGATCGCCTGTTCAGCTCGGCGTCTTCCTCTCCAGCGAGTTCCAACTGGGCAATAAAACGCTCTACCCGTACACTGATATCCTCAGTTGGGGGCTTGTAACGACCAGGAGCAGCGTCGACACCTTCCAGAGGTGAAAGGTTATGCTCATTGCCCCTAGCTCGTCTTCCAGCGGTAGATTTAGAGGTAGATTTAGAGCGCTTTCTTTTCCTGCTTCCTGCTGCATCTTTCAATTCTGATCTTTGGGGTGATTCTTGCACTTGATCGTCATCATCAGAAGACCTAATTTTACTGGAGCTTCCTTTCTTGAGTCTCTTTCGAACCAGGGATTGTTGCGGTTGATCCTCATCACAAGAGACTTCTGATCTTTTGGGTGATTCTTGCAGTTGATCATCATCATCACAAGACCTTTTACTGGAACTTCCTTTCTTGAGTCTTTTACGAACGAGGGACTGTTGCGGCTGATCATCATCAGAAGAGCCTAATTCTGATCTTTTCGGTGATTGTTGCACTTGATCATCATCATCAGAAGATCTTTTACTGGAACTTCCTTTCTTGAGCCTCTTTCGAACAAGGGATTGTTGCGGTTGATCATCATCAGAAGAGCCCTGTTCAGCTTGCAGTTCCCATTCTTCTTCTTCATGTTCGTCTGGCATCTCTGGATTGAAAATGATTTCACCTTCTTCATCACGGTATCTATCATCATCGTAGTAATCCATGGGACAGCTAGCAGAAGATGATCGCAAACCTTCAGAAATAAACCGCGGAATACAAATCCCGATCACCGAATGAAAGACAGCGAAGGTAAGAGCAGATTTGTACGCCTAGTTGTCCTCAAAGCCTGTCACTTCTCGCTACGTCCGTTGGCGATTAGTTACAAAGGGCGGTATTATGTATATATACTCAATGCCGATCCATTCACGATTGAATATATCATAGGCCCGTGTATATACCAGCCAATGCCCATTGTGGAAGCAAAGCCGACAGGTATAAATTTGAGGTGCAATATCTGATCACTGTCATATTCTTTCTTTATCTCACGGAATATGTCATGAATTCAAAAACATCAAGTAAAAATGCATCTTTATGCCCCCTCTTACTTCACTTCTGAATATTTATTGGCCCTCTTACTTAACTTCTGAATATTTATTGGAATTAAATAACGTTTAAAAAAAAGCATCTTGTTGTTCATTGTCATCACTCTTAAATAGTGTGAATTATGAACTTTTACTGGATTAAACGTGTCATTTGGTTTATATATTCAATAATAATTTATTTATTTGGTTATTTTAATTGTACCTTAATTGGATGGGGTGGGGAGAGACTCTATTATGCTAAGTTTTCACCCAATACCTGCTAAAGTTAACTCACACCTTGTTTATTTTTCAATTTTAGCTAATTTAAAAGTAGCTTAATATATTTATTTTTTTTATATTTAAAATTTCTTTGAAAGTAATTTAAATTTTTTAAATTTGTCATATAAATAAATTTACATAGGTTCACTTTTTCAGCTAGGGTAATTTCTAGAGCATTGTAACTATATTCATCTCCCCTCCACCCAACTAATGCCCACGACATGTTTGTTATGATTGGATCACTCTTTCCAATAATTCCTCAAGTCATTTGCTCTTTCTACATTCCATTTGTCTCATCCATCAAAGTTTGTGAATGTTTGTCATTCCTTTGTCGTGTCTATTAGAATTGGACATAATTTTTTTGCTATAATTGTTGAAATGTGGCAAAGATGAAATTGAAACAAGTTACTCGAGTACTAAACCTAATGAGTAGTGATGATGAGTATGATACCCTTCAAGGAATTGAGTAAGATGTGGTAGAGTTGATGAGCAATAGAGATAGGTATATGATATCCTCGAAGGAATTGAGAAGGATGATGATGACTCATGGGACTCACCTTATTGACCAATATCTTATTACATTCATTCATAGAGGGGGGTTTTAAATCATGAAAAATAAGGTCAATATATTGTAGGTATTAGGGGGCATAGAGGAGGGTATGGGGTACTTATAGGTATTAGGGGGTATAAAATGGGGTATCTAGTAAAAATATGTAATATTTCATAAAAAACAGTTTTTAAAAAAAAATTGTAAATATGTATTCGTAGGGGGGATCAACAAAAGGATTTTGGTAAGTATTTATCCATATCTAGTGAAATTAGGTGTATTCTTTAATATTCCATGAATGAAGGTGCTATGACAATTTCACTGAGTGAAGCCCCCATGGATGATGAAGGCATTTGGCCCTCGACTTGTCCATCAATGTTTAAGGTAATTAAAATCCTTAATTTTTGAAGCAGTTTACGACGAAGTCTATTTGGGACTTCGACCAAAGATTAAAAACTTTGTTGGCTAAAATAAGTTTTTAGATTGTCGGATGTCCAAAACAAATAATGGTTTGTTGCGGTCATGCTACCACATATACGTATTTCGATAATGCAATAGAAGATTGTATCATAGAGAGAGGCTCTTGAGCTCGCCATGAAGTTGGAGGCTTAACCAGTTGGAGAAACTGGTGCAGGAATGATGTAGATACAGTCACAACTTGCTAATATCACATTGCAACTAGAGGATATTAAGAAAGGGAAAGAAATACAGGAGGAACTCCAATGTACCTGATGTAGAATTGAAGGCCACCATAAAGATTCATGTCTAGCCTTCACAAACTATCTTGCATCAAGCGCGCCGAATCCAATAAATACACAAGGGATGACTTGATGTATAATTTTTTAAACCAAAGAACATGGGTTAGAAGAATCTTTATATTTACAGAAATTAGTAAGTGCACTAGCGAGTCTATATTGCAAATTTTGTTGATCAGTAGGACATGACAAGAAAGATTGCAGAGCATATCATCTCCTGTAGGAGAAGACATTCGACAACTACCTAATAAAGAATGGTGAATAGATGCAAGCAGAGTGAGCCTAGGGACAATTTCCTCAGGCCCAAAACCCACGGGAACAATACCCTCAACCCATGGGAGATGGAATATTTAGAGGTCGAGAACTAGGAGGAGGATTTGGTCGCAGAAGAGGCCAAGTCATATGTTACAATTATGGATAGCCTAAACATTTCACCAGAGATTACACTAATCCTACGTCGACATTCTCCTATTGTAAAGCATTGGATCACACTGTTGAAGAATGTCCATATTTGATTTCTAAGTGGGAGGCTAGAAACATGAGAAACTAGAACCCACCACAGAATGCTAATACAAACATACAAAATATTTTCGTTGGACCGAGGTAACCTAATATTGTCATCGTGGCAACAAGAGGTGCTGCGACTCGAAAAGATTAAGAAGTGCCCTATGGACAACTGCTAGTGCAACTAACAAAATAAAAGAAAGTTCCATTTGATGTATAGAAGGAAAAGGCAGTACTCCTAGACACTCGACATGAGTTCATCGATGGAAATCAAGCATTGACTTCTGTTGTTGTACTAAATGAAGGACCAATATTGGACTTTTCATCACCTAGTGGAACTTTTCCTCATGTGACATGGTGAATTTGTCCTCTTGCTATAGAGATATTCTTTATTGGATTTTTTAAAACACGATGGCTTTATATTACTTGATTGAACATTACCTCCACTTATCCATGATTATGGTGCTTTATTTTCAAATAGGGATCTTGGTAGTCCACTTTCATCTCCATTGTGAGTGGGCCTATGATCAAAATTAAGTATATGAGAGATTTCATATTAATCACAAAGGCAAATTACTACAAATAACATTAACAATTGGAAACTAACTAAAGAAAAATATTTGTCTAGGGGCCGCAAAATGTGACATTTAAATCAACTTGTCAATTGTTACAAATTCTATGTTTATGCCCATTGAGCATTTTGATATGAAATTGATTTCAATCAAATACCATCATCATCAACAATGGATTGGAATTCCATCATTATCATTTTGACTTTAGTTTCCCTTTGAATTTTCCCTCAACTTACTTGCACTTACTAATTTTAGGAAATTCCTTAATTGTTACAATGAGGCTTTTAGAACCCATTTGGGGATTGTATATTTTAACTAAGGTTTCTCAGATTGATTTGAATCAAGTCTATAAATTCTTCCTTTTATCTCTGCTCTATTTATTTTCTATAATTAAGATTCCAAAGTTGAGTGTAAATTATCTAATTGTTACCATTAAATTTTGGAAATCTATAGAAATTTAATTAAAGACCCATAAATTGTTAATGTGAGTTTAGTGGCCTTATTAAAGATTAAGAGAATATAATTAATTTTCGAGCTTAATTGTATTTTCTAGTAATTATTTATTGAAAATTTAATAGAATTCTTGAGAAATACTTGGATGCATTTTAAAATGGATTTATCTTTGATCTACCGATATGAGGTATTCATTATGCCTCTCTATGATCCATCAACCTTAGTTTTGATTTTTATGTCCAAAATAAAAAATTTCCCAATTGGAATAAATTACTAAAAATGTTCAAAAATGTCAATTAACGAACTTAATTGATGAGTACGACAAGTTAAAGGTACTTATAAATGTCCACTAACATAGTTATCTTTCTAAAATTTCCAAAGATCTCAGAATTTCATGAATTTCTTGAAATAAGCTATTACTATAAATGGGAATAATTGAAAAACAAAGGAAATAATGCTCAACTTTGGATGAAAATTTTACCATAATATTTTAAAGGTCCCAAGAATCTACAGAAAAAAATGGGCCAAAAGATGATTGATAAAACTCCTAAAAATGACAAAATTGCTATATTGGGAAGGTCTCGGAAGGGGATTGTTAAAGCAAAAAGATGGGGATGGATATAAGAGCTTTTATATGTCAAAGAATGAGAGCATGTATGGATCCTATAAATTTTTTCCTTAAACTCTTGTTTTTTATACTTTTGAATACAAATAGAGGAAGAAATGACAATTTTACAAAAGAGGAAAATGTTGAAAGGAGAAAGGAGAAGAAATGGTAGGGTTGAGCGTTATTGAGGCCTGGAAAATCGTAGGTAACAACAATTAGGGATTCTCCCTCGTAAACGTTCCCAACTAGCCCGTTACTGTTTGGTATGGGGACTCTGTCATGTTTACGGTCCGGCTACCATAGGTCAAGTACCAAAATACAAGGTTTTACCGGTTAAGGCCCGGTCCACCATGTATATTTTTAGTTTTTTGAATTTAAGTATGATATGCAAGTGCCTATCTAAGAATGTAGATTGATAGAGAATGTGAGGAGTAGTCACAATCTGATGCACAGGTTCTTATCTCTCATCTTAAGTCTCTCGCATCTAAATCACACACATCAAGAAACTAAAACTAACTATCTAACCTATCCCTAGGGAGCAAGATTATCATTTATCAATGAGTAATGTATTTCTGTGCATGCATTAAGAAAAATCATAGATAGTTGTTACTTATTTCAAAACACATGAACATTAATAGATAAATGAACAACAAGATAGCTTATTGTTTATGAAAAGCCTTCATTACCCACAGTGGAAATTTCATAGAATAAACTAGAGTGCATTCATAACAAGAGCATAGGTTCAAAGAGTTAGAACAATCTCACAATTAATGGACAATAAATGAAAATGAAATAGATGACATTGAACAAATCCATAGCACAACATTTGAAACATTCCACCAAGCTTTCTCCAACAGGCAACTTGTAATTCTTTATTGCAAAAGGATATAGTTCTTCTTACAACATACTCTCACAAATCTATCTAGGAGAAAGTCCTTTCTTACAACTAGCTCTTCTATATTTATATAAAATAGCGAAACATTTGGATTGCGCCCCCCCCCCCTCCGGGGTGACCTTTGGGATCCCCCAGCTGTTCAATCCCACAATTTTGTCTTCTTGTCAATGCTCATGATGTATACAATATGTTACATTTCAGATTAAGATTTAAGAGCACTTTATAAAAAGGGACCAGCTTGGTAACTAATGAACTTTTCCCAAGCATGGGCCTCTGTTGCTATCGATTATGCTCAGTAATCCATTGGTCCTTTTTTAGATCTTGTTGAGCTTAGAACTTTACTTTCTCCTTCCTATTTCTATCTCTGCTTCTTCATGCTTCAGCTTCATCTTTCCTTGCTTCCTCCATTCTGCTTTGTCTTTTAGATATATCTTCTTTGCAGCAATCACCCTGTCATGAACATAGGATATTTTTAGACCATTTAGTGTTTGACAAAGTAACACAAACTATATCAATACATGCATTCTGTAAAATGAACTATAAACAATATTAATGCATGAAAAGATAAGGCAAAGAAAATCCTGCAAGTCGGGTCTGAAAAATTAAACTCGCAATCTCGATAGAACAGACTCTTTATCTCAATCCACGCCGCATATGGACTAACTCGAAACCCTCCAATGAAAGCATGAACCAAAACTATGTACCCGCTACTCCTCAAAACACCAAACCCCAAACTGCACTCTTCGCCTCACTGAAAAAAAAAAAAAAACCTTACTCGACCAGAACCCACGGGAAAACTCCACCATTCCATAACATAGAGTAAAAGCACACCAAAATCAGCAGGAAAATCGTACCGGCAGTCGAAATAAAAAGACACTAAGTATCGGGTAGATAATCCACTAAACAGCTGTAACTCCAGGTAGCATAGAAATTATAGCTTCCATTATCAAATGAGACTTCGACGATTGGAGGTTCTAAAACTACGGATCGACGAAATTAAAACTACGTGTTTCGGCAGTGTTGGTGCTTCAAAGATGAAAGCTTCTGCAATGTCGACGATAAAAAGCACTAAATGCTGCTGAAGTCATGCATCAGAAATCAGAACCACTATTCAATAAACACATCAGCATTGACAAGTGGAACGACTAATGCATCCGCAGGATAGTTCACTAAGGAGCCACAACGGCGGGTGACAGACAAATTATGGCTTCCATGACAATAGAAAATCATCGGTGATCGAAAGAACTAAGGACTATGGATCGTCCAGTCAAATCTTAACGTTGCCGCCGTGTTGGCAACACAAATGACTAGTCCTCCAATCAATCATCAACACTATTCCGATAGAGAAAACAAAAACATCGCAAAGTAAAAAGTTTGATCAATAAAACAAAGGCATCGACGAAAATCAGAACTATCCATCGGCAGCATAGAGGACTAATGCCCTGATTCAAACTTTAATAAACTTTCGACAGTGATACAACCAAACCATAGAAAAATAAAAATAAAAATTAAGTATTCGAATAAAACTAAAGATGTTCGGCTGGGTGACGGTGATACTAGCTTGTTTAAACTTCAAAATAGTGGAAATAAAATAGTCAATGAATCATCTGACTTCCGACACTGATAAACAATTTACCTCAATTCATCCTTAAGAAAATTCAAATTTGTAGCAGAGGAAAGATAGAGATCATGCATCCAAACAATCCTAGGAAAAATGAAATTAAAAGGAGGGTCCAAAATTTAAAAAATTTGGGAAAAAAGTTGAAGCTGCAACAATTGGTGACTACCTGGTGAACACAGATCTTTGAACAACTTGTTCTTTGAGCAACAGACTATTTTGACAATAAATACCAACATGTTGAATTCTTCTAGATGTCTAGATTTCCCAAATGGAAAATGTACGTACTTTTAATCATTAATGATAGTCCAATTTAGGAAAATGGAAACCAAGATTTCAAAGTCAATATAACTCTTTTGAGGCCAGGAATATGAGTTTCATTTTTTACCTCTGTCTTCGTGTAGCTTCCAGCTTGGACACCACAGGATTGTAACATATGGTAAACAGAAATATTCTTTTGTTCCTCATTCCCATGCCATTTTGCACTTTTTGTGATTTTTGGACTTTTTGTCCTTTTTGAGTCCTCCTACATGCCTTTCTTTCTGAATTTTTATTCAGGCTCCTCTATCGATAGTGTCCTTTTGTGTGAGAGATGTATTTAATTTTCAGCTCACGGACAGAGAAGAACTTTGGCAATTTTGTACTCATATGGTTGAGTACTTTGTTTTGATACATATTGCTTTCTTAAGAGATTTTGACTCTTATTTTCCTTTTGGCTTTTAATTCTTTGCAGGGGATCATTTATATATAATATACTATTTACCCTGCTTCCTTTCCACGGGTCTTTTGCTGTCACCCCCTAAGACATTTTTAAATGTGAGATGGATGGAGCCTCGAAATAGTATTCTAGACCTTTTGATCTTGAGTTATTTTACAAAGATTAAGTAGGACTTCAATGTGTTCATAGCCATTTAGGAAAACTGCTAAACTAGGAGAAATTCTTTCAAATAAATCAATAGTACACAGTCTTATAACCAAGGATTTTAGTTAATCCAAAATTCTGATGCTCTCCATGCAACCAAAAGTTTGCTTCTTTTATTGAAATCAATCAAAATCTAAACTAAAAACAAATAGAAATAAAATAAATACAAAGTAAACAACCAAACTAGTTTATTTATGTACAAGATAATCAAGAAATAAAAATCAAGAAAAATAAAGTTTGAGAACTAAACCACTAACTGGTCAGTTCTCTGCCCACCCCTGTAAATCTGGCAATAAGTTGAGGGGCTAGGCTTGATTGCAAATTGAAAAAGTCCCACCCATTATCTAATTCTATTGGTCTTGAATTAAAAACTATATCTGAAACTAAATCTACTATTTTACAATCAATCTTATCAACCCATGAAAACCGAAGGAGATCGAGCTAGGTGTCAGATATGTTGCTGGCTTCTTTAGCTTGGTAATTTTTCGGTTCTAGTTCAATAAAGTAATTTCCCATTACAAAATTCACTGGTTCATTTTTTTCTTCCAATTGAGTAACATTGTGCTTCATGTGGGGCTCTCTTAATATTTTTATCTGATTTGGACTTCCTTTATGAGGCAACCACAGATGTGACCAATTTGATGCGAAATACCCATTTAGCCTTGCTGACCAGTCTCGATTCAAAACAAGTCCATAAACATCAGGTATGTCTACTACTACAATATCAATGTACTGGCATATCTTTTCATTGGCAGATAAGTGAATCAGAACATCTTCCATTTCCCCAACTACTTTCACAGTAGTCCTATCTAGCTAAGTAACCTACCAAGTAGTTGGTTTAGGTTGTCCATTGATCTTCTTGCAGACTGAAAGTTGCATAACATTGACTACTGACCCTGATTCTACTAAACAATTGTGCACATTATGGTTTAAAATCTCAAAATTCAGAAGGAATGGTGGGGTTTTAAACCTAGCCTTACCTCCCACACTTGCTTCAACAATTTATTCTATAGGTTGGTTGTTAGTGGGAAGATCTTCCTTTGGTACTTCAAGTGTTTTTAACAACTTTTCTTTCTGTTGAGGTGCTTTGAGATTTTCCTTGACATTATCAACATTGTCTTCAATAGGATTAAAAGGCATGTTGACTTGTTTCGGATCTTGACTGGTAATGATAAATTCAGGTATTTTATCAGCTGTGTTTTTCTTCTGCATTTTCTTCAAATTCTCTTGAAATTTCTTAATCTTGGGAAGTATTGAATTGTCTTTATTTAACAAACCTTGAATTCTTGTTGTCACATTTGTTTCTAATGTTTCTTCTTGTTTCAGTGAACCTTCCCCTTCTGTATCAAATAGTGAGACACAATCCCATAAAACAGAGCATCATCCTCTTCTTGTTTTTCTATGGATTTATTACCCTTTTCTTCCTCATCATTAGCTTCGGTTAGTTTGGAGTCCAATAGCTGATTCATTACTAATGTCATCGAATTTATCCATTGGGGGCAATTTTTTTCAAAATGAGGCTACTGATGAAAGGTGCAAAAATTATCCATACCTACCTCAGTTAAATTCATTGATGCAGAACTGTGTGGAGGAGGTTTAGATTGATTGTTGTCTTCTCTCCTTTCATAGTAAGGCTTACAAGATTTCTGAGCTTCCTTTTCTTTTTCTAAATCGATTAATCTGTTGGATAGTTTCTGCATCATCTTCAACATCCCCTCAAAGTCATGTGACTCCTCATCCTTAGGCTTAGTCAGAAATAAAGATTTCTTACCAAAAGCTTTTTCTCCCGAATGCTCAGGATAATCTTTTGTGCTCTCTTTTTTGGCTTCTACTCTCTCAGCTTCTTCATAAGTTTATAACGATGTAGGTTTGACTGACATCTTGGCAAACATGGCCAATTCAGGCCCTAGAGCTGAAGTATAGTATTCAATCAGAACTTTACCAGATGGCTTATCAGCTGGAGAAAAATTCTTTAGATAAGAAACAAACCTTTGAGTGAAACTATGCGTTTTTTCCTTTCTTTCTTTCTTTAAAGCACATAACCCTTTCATTAGAGATCCATGAGTTTTTTGGAATGCATATTTACTTCTAAATATTCTTTCAAATGTATCCTAGTCTGTGATTGAGTTTGCAGGAAGAGCAAAATACCATGAGGTTGCTGCTCCTTTCAGGGTATGTGGAAACAATCTGCAAACTACATCTTCATGATCTCCAACCCGTAGTCCTTCTATAGCCAAGTAAAATCTTTGCAAATGATCATCTACCAAAATATTTTCACTTGGGTCAAACTTAGGCAAAATTTTCTCAAAAGCTTGAGGCAAATAATGCAAAGGAGGTGCCAAGTTTAATGGTGATCTATCCCTCCAAGTAGGTGGTGGATTTGGTGGGTTAGGTGGCTGATTTGCATTTACATTTGCCTTGATTTTGGGTGGAGAATGAACAGGGGTATGAATATGTGAACAGTAAGGTGTATCTAGGCCCAACTGATTCAGAGGTTAAACAACTTCATGTAAGGTTGTTTGTACCAGTTCTTCAAAATCTCCAACCCACACTGCGTCTTCCAATATAGGGTGGTCTTTCTTCTAATAATTTATTCTGGGTAAGGCAAGGATAATCGGTAATCCTCCAATATTCTTTGCATATTCCCTAGTAAATCTCCTTAGATCATCAACTACCTCGTTATCAATTGAATATAGATGCTCTTTACCCTTTTCTTTAGGAATTGGATTGGGAAACAAGCTTCTCTCAAAACTGTTACCGGTGGAGTAATTTCGAGGAAATAAGTTTCCTTGGCCAACCATGCATTGGCTGCCATCCTTCTAGTGCCAAAAAACTATTGAGGCCTGGAAAATTGTAGGTAACAACAGTTAGAGATTCTCCCCAGTAAACATTCCCAACTAGCCCATTATTGTTTGGTATAGGGAATCCGTCCAGTTTACGGTTCGGCTACCATAGGTCAAGTAACAAAATAAAAGGTTTTACCGGTTACGGCCCAGTCCATCGTGTATATTTTTAGTTTTTGGAATTTAAGTATGATATGCAAGTGTCTATCTAAGAATGCAAATTGATAGAGAATGCAAGGAGCGGTCACAATGTGATCCGGAGGTTCTTACCTCTCGTATTAACTCTCTCACATATAAATCACACACATCAAGAAACTAAAACTAACTATCTAACCTATCCCTAGGGAGCAAGATTATCATTTATCAATGAGTAATGTATTTATGTGCATGCATTAAGAAAAATCATAGATAGCTGTTACTTATTTCAAAACACATCAACATTAATAGATAAATGAACAACAAGATAGCTTATAGTTTATGAAAAGCCTTCATTACCCACAGTGGAAATTTCATAGAATAAACTAGAGCACATTCATAACAAGAACATAGGTTCAAAGAGTTAGAACGATCTCACAGTTAATTGACAACAGCTGAAAATGAAATAGTTCACATTCAACAAATCCATAGCACAACATTTGAAACATTCCACCAAGATTTCTCCAACATGCAACTTGTAATTCTTTATTGCAAAAGGAAATAGGTCTTCTTACAACATACTCTCACAAATATATCGGGGAAAAAGTCCTTTCTTACAACTAGCTCTCCTATATTTATACAAAACAACGAAACCTTTGGATTGCCCCCCCCTGGGTGACCTTTGGGCTCCCCCAACCGTTCAATCCCACAATTTTGTCTTTGTGTCAGTGCTCATGATTTATACAATACGTTACATTTCAGATTAAGATTTAAGAGCACTTTATAAAAAGGGACCAGCTTGGTAACTAATGAACTTTTCCCAAGCCTGGGCCTCTGCTACTATTGATTATGCTCAGTAATCCGTTGGTCCTTTTTTAGATCCTCTCGATCTTAAAGCTTTACTTTCTCCTTCCTCTTTCTATCTCTACTTCTTTATGCTTCAGCTTCATCTTTCCTTGTTGCCTCCCTTCTGCTTTGTCTTTTAGATATATCTTCTTTGCAACAATCACCTTGTCATGAACATAGTAGATTTTTAGACCATTTAGTGTTTGACAAAGTAACACAAACTGTATCAATACATGCATTCTGTAAAATGAACTATAAACAATATTAATGCATGAAAAGATAAGGCAAAGAAAATCCTGCAAGCTGGGTCTGAAAAACTAAAATCACAATCCCGATAGAACATACTCTTTATCTCAATCTAGGCTACATATGGACTAACTCAAAACCTTTCAATGAAAGCATGAACCAAAACTACGTAACCGCTACTCCTCAAAACACCAAACCCCAAACTGCGCTCTTCCCCTCAAAAAAAAAAATGACTCAATTAGAACCCATGGGAAAACTCCACCATTCCACAACATAGAGTAAAAGCACACAAAAATCAGCGGGAAAACCCTACCGACAATGAGAAGCAAAAGACGCAAAGCATTGGGCAGATAATCCACTAAACAACTGTAACGGTGGGTAGTATAGAAACTATAGCTTCCACGATCAAATGAAACTTTGGTAATTGGAGGTTCTAAAACTACAGATCGACAAACTTAAAACTAAGCGTTTTCGTAGTGTCGGTGACTCAAAGATGAAAGATTCCACAATGTCGGTGATAAAAAGCACTAAATGCCGCCGAAGTCATCCATCAGAAATCAGAACCACTATTCAATAAACACATTGTCATTGGCGACGGGAAGGACTAATGCATCGGCAGGATAGTTCACTAAGGAGCGGCAACAACAGGTGACAGACAAACTATGGCTTTCGCCAGAATATAAAATCATTGGCGATCGAAAGAACTAAGGACTACAGATCAGCGAGTCAAAGCTTAACACTGCCTTCGTTTCAACAACACAAATGACTAATCCTCCGATCAATCATAAACATCGTTCCGATAGCGAAAACAAAAACATCGCAAAGTAAAAAGTTTGATCAATAAAACAAAGGCATCAGCAAAAATCAGAACTATCCATCAACGGCACAGAGTACTAATGCCCTGATTCAAACTTTAATAAACTTTTGACAGCGATAAAACCAAACCATCGAAAAATCCAAGAAAAGTTAAGTATTCAAATAAAACTAAAGACATTCGGCTGGGTGACGATGATACTAGCTTGTTTAAACTCCAAAACAGTGGAAAGAAAATAGTCAATGAATCATCTATCTTCCGACAGTGATAAACAATTTACTTCAAATTTGTAGCAGAGGAAAGACAGAGTTCAGTCATCCAAACAATCCCAGTCAAAATGAAATTAAAAGGAGGGTCCAAAATTTAAAAAATTTGGGAAAAAAGTTGCATCTACAGCAAGCGTGTAAGTTTAATATTTCCCCTTTAATCTACATTAATTCCCATCATTAATACTACCAATAGATAGACTTCAAAAAAAACCATAAAAAATCCATTAAAAATTTCAAAATATATTCTTGGAATGGACATGAAATGAAGCTTTACCTTCTTCCTCCTTTAATGACTTTGGACCCCTTATTCAAATTCAAGAAAAATTGGCTTAGTTGATGTCTCATGCACCCATATATATCACCAAATTTGAAATATTGTCTAATGTGTTGGAAGAAATGACTGTTCCTTTCCCATACCCCATGGGATGGGAGACAAACTCTTCACATTCCATAGTTTACGCCAATGGGAGCCTCTTCACACCCAATAGGAGTTATGATGAAGAATCACCACCCATCTAGTAATTCAAACCCACAAACTTATCATATCATAAATGAATCTTCCACTTGGAGGGAATTTAGGCTCACTTAGGGATAAAATATACCATCGCATGATTAAGTGGTTGATTAATGCAAAGATGAGCCAATGGGAGGAGGGTAGGCCTATTTAATTGTAAAATGAATGTCCAAGTGATTTATAAGTGTAGGGAATCATGATTATACTCCCTTAACCTTATTTTGGTGGCCTCTTTCTAATTTTTTCTAATTGGTTTGACCTCCTCTACTTATATAAGCTAATTAAGCTTCCAAGGAGAATTGGACATCCCTTAGCCTTCCTTTTGTTCCCTTTTATTTTGATAAATGATAATTTTCTTCATTAGATGAGGATATGAAATTATAAACATTTATATCAATTGAGCCGTAGTTTGCATCTATAAGATTTCTTTGGTCAAATATTAGGCTTCCTTAGATTGTCATGGTGAAACTAGGTCCCATGATGGAAACATTGGTATCTCCCTCATTTTTTATCGGAATCATGAACCATTTATCTATTGTAAATATTATGCATAGGGATACATGATGGAACCATTGGTTACACCTAAAATTGAGCTTATTCTTCATTCAAGTTTTCCACAAGGTCCTCCACCCTCATTGGTCTTGAAATTGGAAAAACACAAAAACTCGTGAAAATTCAAATTTGAAGACCAAAAATTAGAACCTTGTGAAAACTCATTCCATCATGAATAAAGCCTTTAAGTTTAACTGATTCAAAGTTCAAATAAATGACAAGAAAAGGCCTTAAAAACTAGTCAAACAAGTCATAAACCATCATGGGAGTGTTCAGAATAATGGAAAGCATTTAATAACAATACAAGAGATAAAAAAAAACACAGGAATCATATCTTATTCTATCCATCAACCTTAGTTATACACAATAGATGTAACATACCCATATAACTTGCAAAAAAATGCATATATAAAAAAAACTTCCAATAGAATTTATTTCACATGAAGTTTGTCTATAACCTTCATAAACATCCAACCTTAAGCTTTAATAGAATAACCAACATTAATTTTCACGAGGGAATTTAGCCTTCCATATTTAAATTCACTTCTGCAACAAGAAAATTCATTTTTGCACTAAAACTGACTTTTTCGACTTTCACTTTCCACCTTTCACTGCGGACTTCGGGAATCGGAAGCCTGACATCCGTTGGAATCATTTATCCGTGTTTTCTCCTTTCGCATTCCTCCTTTCTGCCTCTCGCTATGGACTGTGGACATCAAAAACCTAACATGAGATAGAGTCACTTCTCCACATTTCCTCCTTCTGCATTTCGCCTTTCGCTGTAGACTGCAGAAATATGAAACTTAATAGGCGACATAATCACTTATCCACATTTATGCCTTTCGCCTTCCTCCTTTCTGCTACAGACTGCAGAAATCAAAAACTTAACACATGACGAAATCATTTATCTACATTTCCTCCTTTCCGCCTTCTGCTATGGACTGCAAAACTCAGAAACTTAACACTTACCCTAGGATTTTCATCTCTTTCCACTTTTTGACTTCCAACTTATGACTTTGGGTAGCAAAAGTCCTGAAACACAATACCTTTACCCATTCTCTTTTCACACCATTTATTCTTGCGGTGTAATGTCCCCAAAAATTGAAAATAATTTTTTTTCATAGGCTAGTAAAAAATACCTAGACATAAAATTATTCATTTACGGAACTCTATCGTACACTTCATGTACCTCTGTTTATTCGTAAGTTGTTCTTATGTTCTATCTTTTACTTTTAGTCATTATTTTTAATTTATTTTACTTATGATGTTGTACTGTTGTTTACTGCTTATAATTATGTTTACACTTTTGTCACTTATGTGTCGTCACTTGATTTATACGCTTCATCCTTTTTTCATTGTCAGAATTGTTAATTATGGAGTCCTAACTTAAATTTGTTTGTGGAAACAAAGTGGGCCGAGTGGTGAGACTCGTTCTCCCATGATGGTTTGAGAGGTAAAGGTGTTTACTTGTTAGCAGGCTTAGTTCTCTGAACTAAGGCACCTATTCTATTTACATGCAGTTCATGCTTGCAACATAAACTTGTTTAAAGAGTATGAAAAACTGTGACTTTAAGGATCATATGGTTGGTTGACTTTTGTTCTTTTATTCACTCTGAATTATAACAAGTATAGTCACTATTCTTGTCAAATTAACTATTACTTCTAAAGCTCTTGTTCAGTACTTATGATTCCTTAGGCTCTTATAAATCTTTATTTCATATGTTGGCATTAATTACAGTTTACATTTTAGTTTATTAATAATTATTAACACTTCTTATGTTTTCCAGTTTGCAGGTTAAGTACGTGGCCTTTAAAACCAAGCCATTGATTTATAAGGGGTAAAGTAATTAACATGGCATATTCCATATGCCATGTTCAATAAGAAAACGCTTAGGGATTAATTGTATTGTGTTAAGACTATTTATTAAAGCCTAAGGTTCACATGTTAATAGGTTTTAAACCTATGGTACTTACATTATAATAATACATAAGTCTTGGGTTGACTTAAGGCTAGCGTAGACCATATATGGACTCTACACTTAAACCTTATCATTGTGATATCTTAACCTTGCTATGATGTCTACGTTGTAAAGTTGCATGGTGATAGGAAATAGGGTGGCGATATAACAAAAGGTGGAACCATATGTTAGCAGGGTTTAAGCATTGGTATGGGAAATGGAGGCCACAAAATATGCAAAGAAGCTTGACTATGGAGAGTGGGTTTTGTATTTCATTAATGGTTTCAAATTGGTGCATTCAATTCTCTTGGGAGAGCGTGACAACCCCAAGCTGAGGGCTTGGGCACACAATGGTTTTGTCATTGGCAAGGTTTTGAGTTGGGGTTTGGTCTTGCTCTACGCCGGGGAAAATGGAGGTGACCTCCATGAGCTTACAGGTAATATCCTCGTTCGTCCTCTTATCATTTCTATGGTTTGTGTTGTTGCAATATATCATTGTCATGCTTCTCATCATTTTGTTTGTGGATGGTTGCAAGTGTTGGGGTCTATGGAGAGAGTCATGGCTCAAAGCTTGTCTCTGGTTCCCGTATGATGGCAATGGTGAACAGTAAGCCTTCCAACAAGCCAATTCTTTGTTAAATTTTCATATGCTAAGCTAGATCATTAGTATTTCATTTTGAATTCATAACAAAAGCATATAAACAAGATCACTGAAAGATAGACAAGCACAACCATACAAAAGGAGCACAAATATTTATCCTGGAAAAATCCTAAAGGGAAAAACCCAGCAAAAGCTTCGTCAATATAGATGCCTCAAAAAGATAAAAGGTAAAACAAACAAGGAGATCAAAGCCTGATCCTCCTCCTTCTCCAGCTACTCTTCTCTTCTCCACTAATGCGCTACACAAGTGAGAGTGTGTGTGTCACAAATGAGGAGCACTGGACCTCTATTTATATTCATCCGTTCACTTAAGTTAACTCATTTGACATGTAGGCTCGAGTTAAATCATGTAGGCTCAAGTTACACATGTAGGCTCAAGTAACCACACTGGGGTGCTAATGACCCACATTTACAATTAGAGGGGACTACCTCATGACTCTTATTAGTTCTTCCGATTAGGAGCATTGGGGTACAATGTAATACAAGTGGTTCTCCCGGTAGGACCATCGGGGACCACAAAAAGATACATATAGAATATTCTTTGAAGTTACAATATTTCAACACTCCCCCTTAACGAGAAGGGTAATCTTTAGCAACATCAACAACAACAAGAGTAGATATAGGGGACATCATCAACATCAGCAGGGTAACACATCTATAAATCATTGGAATCTTTTCAACATCATGTAGTCTTCATCTTCAATCTTCAGTCTTCATCATCAGCAACATCTTCAGTCTTTGATCAGCAACATCTTCAGCATTTTGATCTTTCAATTAGAAATGACATCTTCAGCACTTGGAGTTTTCGATCAGCAACATCTTCAGCACTTTGACTATTCGATCAGCAATAACATCTTCAGCATTTTGACCTTTCTATCAACAACATATTTGGCACTTTGACTATTCGATCAGCAACATCTTTGGCACTTTGACTTTTTTATCAGCAGCAACATCATCATATTCTGATCTGTCGATCATAATCATCATCACATTCTGATATTTCGATCAGAAACATCATCATCATACTCTGATCTTTCGATCAGAAACATCATCAACATAGAAACATCATCATCATACTCTGATCTTTCGATCAGAAACATCATCAACATAGAAACATCATCATCATACTCTGATCTTTCGATCAGAAACATTATCAACATACTTTGATCTTTCGATCAGAAACATCATCATCATACTTTGATCTTTCGATCAAAAACATCATAATCATAGTGCGTCATCATCATACTCTGATCTTTAGATCCGTACGTCATCATCATCATACTCTGATCTTTCGATTAGTATGTCATCATCATCATACTCTGATCTTTCGATCAGTACGTCATCATCATACTCTGATCTTTTGATCAGTACGTCATCATACTCTGATCTTTCGATCAGTACATCATCATCATCATACTCTGATATTTTGATCAGTATGGCATCATCATCATTAGCAACAACCTGCAATCCACAACTCAAAGACAAAAAAGTCTTTGGATCACTTTTGGACTTAAAGTCCAGGGATGATACAATCCCACCACATTCTTGACAACAGAAGTTACCGGATTGATTACGAGAGAATCAGTCCCTATCACTTTAGGACTAAGTCCAAGGACGATGCAATCCTACCACATTCTCGAGGGCCGAAGCCACCGGATTGATTACGGGAGAATCAGTCCCTATCAATTTAGGACTATGTCCAAGGATGATGCAATCCTACCACATTCTTGACGAACAAAGCCACCGGATTGATTACAGGAGAATCAGTCCCTATCACTTTAGGACTATGTCCAAGGATGATGCAATCCTACCACATTCTCGAGGACCGAAGCCACTGGATTGATTACGGGAGAATCAGTCCCTATCAATTTAGGACAATGTCCAAGGATGATGCAATGCTACCACATTCTCGAGGGCCGAGGTCACTGCATCTATTATGGACAGATGTCCTCGGATGATACAGTCCCTCTTCATTCTCAAAGACCAAGGTCTCCAGATCACTTTAGGGCAAGTGCCCAGGGATGATACAATCCCACCACGTTCTCGGGGACCAAGGTCACCAGATCTATTATGGACAGATGTCCCAGGATGATACAATCCCTCTTCATTCTTGATGAACGAGGTCTCCGGACCTGTTCTGAACCGAATTTCAAGGATGATACAATCCTGCCACATTCTCAATGACCGAAGTTACACCCAATCCGTTCTGAATCGAAGTTCAAGGATGATACAATCCTGCCACATTCTTGATGACCGAAGTTACACCGGATCCGTTCTAAACCGAATTTCAAGAATGATACAATCCTGCCACATTCTCGATGACTGAAGTTACACTGGATCCGTTCTGAACCGAAGTTCAAGGATGATACAATCCTACCACATTCTCGATGACCAAAGTTACACCGGATCCGTTCTGAACCAAAGTTCAAGGATGATACAATCCTACCACATTCTCGATGACCGAAGTGACAATGGATCCATTCTGAACTGAAGTTCAAGGATGATACAATCCTACCACATTCTCGATGACCAAAGTCACCGGATCACTTCTGGACATATGTCCCAGGATGATACAACCCCGCTTCATTCTCGAATACCGAGGTCTCTGGATCACTTTAGGGAAAGTGCCCAGGGATGATACAATCCCACTGCAACATAATTACTCCCCCTTTCGAAGAAGGTCTTTCCAAACCACACCAAGCTTGTCCCAAAAGTGTTCGAACTTTACCCGAGACAGAGGCTTTGTCAGCACATCATCATCTAAACCATATTCATCTACATCTTCAGTATGTGAATATTGAACTATCACCATATGTATCTCTAGTATGTGAATACTGAAAGTATCATCATCTATATCTTCAGTATAGAAATACGGAGTCACCATCATCTGCATCTATAGTATGTAAATACTGAAACATCATTTATATCTTTAGTATGGGAATACTGAAACATCATCATCTGCATCTTTATCTTGTATGTAGAAATATCAAATTTCTATGTGTTACGACAGAACATAGGGTTCTCTGTTATCACAACTCTTGTTATCACATAGAATCAATGTGTTAGAATAATCAACCCATAGTTAGCTACCTTAGACATTAAATTAATCATTTTTGTCTTATTTGCCTAGTTTCATGATTCCACCTTATGCAAGTTGTCATCTACCTATCCATAGTGGTCAAACTTGCCTATTTTAACTCATGGAGTGCTTGGGAAACCTCAAGGAATCAAATTTTCTTTAATCTTGGCCTCCTAGGTTCCCTTCTGCTTTTTCTGCTTTATTTCCTGCTTTTTCAGTGCTTTAAGGCAATTGGGAAAGTTTGACTAGGTGAGGTTAACTAGTTTTTTGTCCTCCACATCCTCCACTCTTTTCTCCTATGAAAAGAATGTATGAGTTGTACTTCCATCACATTTTAGCTTGCCTAAGTGCTTTTTCCAATTCGTGAGCTCCTTAGCTGATTTGGAAACTACTTTATGCACCTATGGGGGAATTGCTTAATTTTAGTAAGCCTGCTTTTGACTAGATTCGAATTTCCTCCTCATGCATTCGAATCCCTTATGTAATTATTTAATGCAGCAGCCTATGTTATTACAGGGTTGGCTATTGTACACTTATTCAATACAGTTTAGTGTTCAGCTCCATATTCAGTCTCTTTTGTGAGCGATTTTGCATGTACAATTGATAATTGTTGTGAGTAAAATTGTTCTATCACTGGGTTCAATTTCCACATGGTATTAGATCCTTTCTATATCGATTTCTCTCCTTCCAATTTGTTTTGCAGGTTCAACTTCAGTGACTGGGAGCCTTCTACTGACAGTCGAGACAATTTCTGAGCTATGGATCAATCTCAGAAGATCATCTTAACTCCCTTCAACTTCTTTGAATGGAAATCAGAGATGGAGATACTGTTGAGAGTGAAAGGCCTCTATAGAGTGACTATGGAAATAGAAGCAGAGCCCAATGCAGCTGCAGAGAAGATAAAATGGCACAACAAGAGGGATGAGGCCTATGGTCTCTTGTGTTTGAGTATTTCTAGAGACCTCCTTTTCCATCTTGATGGATTAACATCACCGAATGATGTATGGGAGAAGCTTGTTGATATTTTTGGAAAGATAGATGAGATGAGGGGACATCAAATCGAAAATGAACTGATCTCCTTGAGTCCAAATAGCTTTGAATCCCTGCAACTCTATTTCTCCAAGTTCAAAGCACTTGTTTTGCAGCTAAAACAATGTGGGATCAAAAAGAAGGATGATCAGCTGGTCTTGGCCATACTCTTGAATCTTGGCCCTGACTATTTAGTGTTTGTTTCGACCTTCTATGCCACAAAATTGGCAGCTCGAACCTGGAATATGCCTAGCCTTGCAGATTTCATGGAATCTCTCACACAAGAACAAGACAAACTGGTGATGATGGGCACCATCAAACCATCCAAAGACCAACCTCTGGTTGCTGGATATTTGAGGGTGGATTCAAAAAGCAAAAAGAAAGCTAAAAATACATCTGAGAAAAAGAGAGACAAGAACAAGTCTCCGAAGGAGCCACAAGGTTCCAAGAAGAACTACCAGAAGAAGAAGAATAAAGGAGAAATGAGCAAGTGCACATACTGCAATAAGGGAAATCACACTGAAAGCTCCTATATGAAGAAGAAAATAGACATGCTGACCCAACTCCTAGAGAATAATGGCATTTCCCTTCTAGACAAGAAGAGAGAAGGAGGATCAAGTTCAGAAGATAGAGAGAGAGTTCATGCATTGGTTGTTGGCACATCAAGCTCACCTAGTTTCATCATTGATTCTGGAGCTTCAAGACATATGGTTTCAACCATGGAGGCATTCTCCTCACTTGACATGTCGAAAGGTCCACCAATAGTACTGGGAGATGACTCTCTCATTGAAAGTTTGGGCAAAGGGAGGATTGATCTTGATCATGGTCAATTCAGAAATGTGTTGTATGTTCCTGGTCTTGCCTCCAATCTCTTATCAGTGTATCAGATGACTCACACTGGGTCTTCAAAGAAGGTCATATTCTCCCCTGATGAAGTTGAGATCATAGATATCTCAAGTGGTAAAGTCATTGCAAAAGGAGTTGCAAATCATACTTCGAAGGTATACATGTTCTCACACTTCCTACCTTACTCAAACCCCTCTATTCTTCTGATTCATGCTAATGAGGAAAGCAATATTTGGCATGAAATATTTGGCCACCTAAATTACAAGTATATTTCTGATCTTAGTGAAAAAGAGATGGTCATAGGGTTACCCAAGATAAAATTTTCCAATGGAGTCTACCAAGGTTGTATCCTAGGAAAACACCTAGAGCATAAATTTGAGAGAGCTAGTCATGAGAGAACCTCTGCACCCCTCGAGTTGATCCACGGTGATGTTTCTATCCCATTCCCTCATATTTCCATGAGTCACGACAAATATTCATTGAATTTCATAGATGACTTTTCCAGGTATTGCTGGGTTCACTTCCTAAAACACAAGTCTGAAATTTTTGGCATGTTCAAAGTCTTTAAGGCTTTGGTTGAAAACCAGTATGGGAGGAAACTCAAGGTCCTCAGATCTGACAATGGTGGTGAGTATGTCAAGTCTTATTTTTTCAATATTTTGTAGATGCAAGTATTCAGATGCAACATTATATCCCTTACACACCACAGCAAAATGGTGTTGCTGAGAGGAAGAACAGATCACTGAAGGAGATGGAAACATGCATGATGGAGGCCAAAACTTTGCCACCAAAGTACTGGGACGAAGCTATCAACTGTGTAGCCTATATCCAGAATAGGGTGCCTCATAAACAGCTTTATGGTATTACTCCTTTCAAAGCATGGAGTGGGCACAAGCCAGATGTGACCCTTTCAGGATTTTTGGCTCAAGGGCTTGGGCTAGAATTCCAACAGAAAAGAGAAAGGATTTGCAGCCCCAAAGCCAAGAGTGCCTATTTGTTGGTTACTTTGAAGATTCAAAAGGGTACAAGATGATAAATTTGAGCACAAACAAAGCATTCATTGAAAGGTGTGTTCAATTTCAAGAAGAACCCCTAGCAGCTGTGGAAGTTGGAGAAGCCTCTTCACCACCAAATCCTCTGAAAGTAAGTGAAGAGATTGTTGAACATGCTGATTCTGATATGTCTAATAGTGATGAGTTTATTGCCGATACTAACAGCCCTAAAAGGCCAAAATGGGCATCCAAGACCATTCATGCAGTAGGAGAGCTAGCTGGAAATCCTAATGACCCTAGCAGGACTAGATCTCAATTTGAGAGTGCTCTGTGCATGAAGGATCCTATGTTTGCTGATAAATGCTATCTGATGGTGGAATCAGATCCTCAGACATATGAAGATGCAGCAGAAGATCCAAGATGGTGAGTAGCCATGAAGGAAGAGTTCAGCTCACTCTAGAAGAGCAACACTTGGGAGCTAGTGGATCTTCCCCCAGGGAGGAAGCTAGTTCAGTGTAAGTGGGTGTACAAGACCAAATTTGCTGCTGATGGTTCACCTTTGAAGTGAAAGGCCATATTGGTAGTCAAGGGCTACTCACAGGTTCATGGCATAGATTACAATGAGACCTTTGCACCAGTGGCAAAGATGGACTCCATCAGGCTAGCCTTAGCCATTGCAGCTTCAAAGCAATGGGAGGTACATCACATGGATGTAAAGTGTGCCTTCCTGAATGGAAATCTCACTAAAGAGATATACATGCAGCAGCCTCAAGGATTTTCTACTAACCCATCTCTTTTGTTCAGGTTGAGAAAGTCATTGTATGGGCTAAAGCAAGCCCCCAGGGCTTGGTATGCCAAGATTGATAGCTTCTTGCTATCACTGAATTTTGTTCGGTGCAAATCAGATCCAAATGTCTATTTGAAGTTAATTAATGGTTCATTAATGATGATTGTGTTATATGTTGATGACCTTCTCATTACAGGAAGCTCAAAGGATGAGATTGCTTCCTTGAAGGGTGCAATGAACCAAGCCTTCTCCATGACAGATTTGGGGCTCTTAAGACAATTCTTGGGGCTTGAGATTGCTCAAACCAAAGCTGGAATCAAGGTGCACCAGTCCAAGTATGCCTTGGATTTGTTGAACAAATTCAAAATGAAGGATTGCAAGCCAAGCAAGACTCATTTCCTTTCAGGAGTGAAGCTTGAAGAAGCTGATTCTTCACCTATGGTAAACAATACACTGTATAGGTAATTGATTGGATGTTTGTTGTATCTTACACATACTAGACATGATCTTTCTTATGCAGTAAGTGTGGCTTCTAGATACATGGATCAGCCTCATGAGATCCATTGGAAAGCAGCCAAAAGGATCCTTAACTTTGTTCAGGGAACAAGGACACATGGGATCTTCTATAAAGCAAAATCTAATCTTGATTTGATTGGGTTTACTGACAGTGATTGGGCAGGTGATAGCACAGACAGAAAATCCACATCAGGATATGTGTTCATGCTTGCAGAAGGGCCAATCAGCTAGTCAAGCAAGAAACAGAGTGCCATTGCACTCTCATCTATAGAAGCAGAGTACAGAGGAGTTGTCAATGCAGCAACTCAGTGTTTATGGTTGCAGGGGTTACTTGGAGAGTGTGGCTTCAAATCAGAGTACTCAACTACCATATACTATGATAAACAGAGTACCATTCAAATATGCAATGATCTAGTTCAGAAGCAGACAACCAAACACATTAAGATCCATATGCACTACATCAGAGAACTTGTGCATGATGGCACCATTCACCTACTCTTCTATTCATCTTCAGAACAAGTAGCTGATATCTTCACCAAAGCATTTTGTGAGAAGACCTTCAGCAATCTCAAATCATTGCTGGGGATTGTTGATCGTGCTGTGAAGCATGATTGAAGACAAGATTTCAAATTTTGTTTTACAGTCCATGTTTAAGGGAGGATTTTCCCATGTGGTTTTTGCCTCTTTCCTTGTTTAAATGGACATGTAGTATGTAAAGGGTAACTAATCCTTGTTGCTAGGCCCTATAATTTTCTGATATATTGCTCATAAGTCAGGCTTAAGGGGGGGTGTTAGAATAATAAACCCATAGTTAGCTACCTTAGACATTAAATTAATCATTTTTGTCTTATTTGCCTAGTTTCATGATTCCACCTTATGCAAGTTGTCATCTACCTATCCATAGTGGTAAAACTTGCCTATTTTGACTCAAGGAGCACTTGAGAAACCTCAAGGAATCAAATCTGCTTTATTCCTGGCCTCCTAGGCGCCCTTCTGCTTTTTCTGCTTTATTGCCTGCTTTTTCAGTGCTTTAAGGCAATTGGGAAAGTTTGACTAGGTGAGGTTAACTAGTTTTTTGTCCTCCACATCCTCCACTCTTTTCACCTATGAAAAGCATGTATGATTTGTCCTTCCATCACCTTTTAGCTTGTCTAAGTGCTTTTTCCAATTCGTGAGCTCCTTAGCTGATTTGGAAACTACTTTATGCACCTATGGGGGAATTGCTTAATTTTAGTAAGCCTGCTTTTGACTAGATTTGAATTGCCTCCTCATGCATTCGAATCCCTTATGTAATTATTTAATGCAGCAGCCTATGTTATTACAGGGTTGGCTATTGTACACTTATTCAATATAGTTTAGTGTTCAGCTCCATATTCAGTCTCTTTTGTGAGTGATTTTGCATGTACAATTGATAATTGTTGTGAGTAAAGTTGTTCTATCACTGGGTTCAATTTCCACACAATGTAGTATCCATATTCAGGTCAAGGAGACCTGATATCAGCTTTCGAAGCCATATGGATTCACAACTTAGTAGAGCAATCTGCTATGTATTGTCATTCTAAGAGAAACACTGGACTGTTTCCTGCTAAACCATGAACTCATAGCAGACCCCAAACAAAAGCATCTACATGATGTGCTTTTCCTATCTGAGATACTTCTAGCCCAATATACATCTGTATAGCCATACAATCTGTAGTCATGGCTACCATCATAGTATAGACCAAGGTCTATAGTCCCTTTCAGATATCTCATCACATGTTTTGTAGCTACTAGGTGAACCCATCTTTGAACAAAATATTGAATTAAGGTTTTCACAACAAAACAAATATCTGATCTGGTATTTGTTAAGTACATCAATGACCCAATGATCTATCTATAATGAGTCACATCCACTAACTCTGATGAGTCATCAGCTAACAGCTTCAGGTTGGAGTCCATGGGTGTGGCCATGGATTTGCATTCCAACATATTGAATCTCTTCAATATCTCTACCGCATACTTTCCTTGGTTGAGAAAGATTCCTTCTGAACTTTGTCATACTTCCAGACCTAGGGAATAGTGCATTAACTCAAGGTCTTTCATCTCAACTTCTTCTTTTAGTTTCTTCTTGCTTTCCATGATTTGTTTCTCATTTCCTATCAAGAATAAGTCATCCACATATAATAACAAGATGACAGGTTCATCTTCTACAAGCTTGAGATAAAGGTTAGGATCAACGCTACTCTTGGTAAAGCCCATAATTGACAGGAAACTGTCTATCCTTCCATACCAAGTTCTGGGAGCTTGCTTCATGCCATAGAGGGCCTTCTTTGACTTACAGATATGAGTCCATATGTCTTCAACTTCAAATCCTTTCGATGTAAAACTCTTCCGCAATCATACCATTAAGGAAGGATTGTGTTTACTTCATCATGGGAGAAACTACCATCATAGTTCTAAAGGAAGTGTACCTTGCTTCATGGAGTAAGTGTCTCTTCAGAATTAATTCCCTCTTACTTATAGAAACCTCTAGCCACAAGTATTTCCTTACTTCTATCAGCGACGTATTTTATCTTGCAAATCCATTTGTAAGATACCACATTCTTTCTTTCTGGTTTGAGTACTATATCCCAAACATCATTCTAGTAGTCTTTCATCATAACATCTTCCATGAGTTCATCTCGTCAGATCATCAACATATCCTAGTCTTCTGGATTCAACTTTGAAGGTTGTAACCCACTTTAATCTTGGTAAAGTCTCGATCCATCAGGAAGTTGTCCATCATGTCATACTGTGTCAAACTCAGATATCTTCTGTAGTCACTCCCCCTGAAGTGGAGTATTATATTCCTTCTTCATTCTGTACAGGTGGTTCTATGCTTGATATATACTGGCCAATAGAGTATTTCATGTCATAGTCTATTCTTTCTGAGGCAAATCATGAACCTTGCTTTGTACACTTGTTCGTGTAGATCCATATGGAGGATACTACATACTTTCCTTTATGTCTCGAAATCATATCGTATACATCATTCATCATGATCAACTGTCATTCTTTGATCATAGCTTCTTTCATAGAATTCTTTTCTTCATCTTGAGTTATCTCTCATACCCATGGTGGTCTTCATCCTTCTAGGTGGATCTACCGCTCTCTGAAAGTGTCTTTGACCCTGGGAGCTTCAGATTCATGTCTATTGAATTTTCATCACTTGTTCTTCGTAACAAGTCTCATCCTTCTTTTCTTGTAGGAGGTTGTACAGGACCTTTCCCACAATTCAAATGCACCAATTGCATGGTTAGAACTATTTCATATGCATAACAACAAATTCTTATGCATCATGCAACTATTTAGCCAATACAACATTCATGCATATCTCACAGAAACTTTCTAGATGCCTTCCATCTCTACCATGACATCATTGAGATTGTGCACTAATCCAATATATCAGCAAACAGGTTTGATAAGTAGCAATGGAGAGTTGTATAGCACCATGAGCTACTTACCCATCACATGCATATTAGTAGTATACAGTCATTAATGCAAACAATCCATCATGCATAACACATCAACTAAATATAATGAAATGTATAACAAAATAATATCATGAAATGACAATCGAATACTTATCTTTTATTTGTTTCGTGGGTAGAATACATCTTGATCATTCTTCTTTATCATATTCTTCATTAATGAAATCATTATTTCTTATCCAAATGATAAGATGAATAAGAGGTTCTTTAAGAATTGAGTTCTTCATATTCCTCATTGCTTGAGGGATCTTCTTTGAATGGTGAGATCTTGATCTTCAATTGCTCCCATCTTCTTCTTCTCTTATTATGAGTTGAGCTGAAAGTAATTACTTACTTCTGGCATACATTCTTCGCATGAATGAATCCCATGATCCTGGGAGGCCATTCAAGGTGACTATCACCACTTCTGCATTCTCCACTTCTTCTTCTACCGCTTCAAGTTGTTCTGCATTCTGGCTCTTCACATTCTTCAACTATTTTCTCAAAGCCATCTTCTCATTTAAGTTCTTATCTTCAAATAGCTTGATCAAGGAATAAAAAATCTTCGGTGTCTTTAGGGAATACACTTGTGGTACAAGTTGATTCGTGATTGAATCAACAATGATCTTCTTGGCCTTGATCAACTTCTTCTTGTGTAAGGCTTTGAGCCTCATCTCCCTCTAGAACTGGAACCTCTCTACTTATGTAGGTGTCCAATTCATTTTCTTCAGAGAGATCAAATACTTCCATTATTGGAAGTTATCAACTTCATCAAGCTCATCAACAAGCTGATGTTATAGATCACTTTGAAATGAGAACCTCAAATTCAAATAGCAAAAGATTAGATCTTACCGATTTGAGGTGTCCATCCTGTTTTCGAAGCTCACTGATCTAGGGCTTGTCAGAGAAACCCTAATTTTCAAAAATTGGAATCTTTTATATCTTACTGGATATAAAGATAGATCTCTTCAAATGGAGCTGTCCAATGTACTCATTTTCTGAAAACAGTGGAGGGAAGCTCCCGGAACAGGAAGCCCTAGTTTTCCAATTTCTTCGGCAGAAATGCCTATCACTATCTCTATGATATATCCGAAATTAATGCTTCTATATGTCTACAATTTTGCACTGAGGTAGCCTCGCATTCCCCTAATCCAACACCATAGGTTTCATTAGAATTGGTTTCACCAATTGGGATTTATGATCCTTTTCCCAATGTGACCTGTTACAGGACTGTTCAGAATAACAAAGTTGTACAGAAAGCCACATGTCACTAGTTCATCTTCTGAGTCTAATATTTAGATCATAGAAATTAAAGTTCATGCTCTTTCTGGAACATCTTTAGGAATTCCATTTGGACGTCTGTAGCCCAATATATAGCAATTTTCCCTAGGTGTCATGTTTAGGGATGAATTCTGGAAGAGGCTGGAACCCTAACTTGGAGGGATCATATCTCCCCGAATATAGCGAATGTGATGCTGAAGTTTGAAAAAAGTGTACATCAAGATTGTATCTTCGGCCTCTGCAATTTTCCACTCCTGATCCTTCGTCAATCGCTGAATATAGAGAAAGTACCAAAACTTAGCAGTTTTAGTATTTAGGGTTTTTCTAGCTTGAGGTCAAACTAGGGTTTGACTTTCCCAGAGTTTCACCAAACAAAATTTCTTGATCCAGACCTCTGAACTTCGATTTTGATGAGGATAAAAATCCTATTCTAGGCTCACTAAAAAATTCTTCTTATGTAGAAATCCCTAATTTTCCACACCAAAACTGAAAATGCTCGGAATCAAATTTCACTTCGACAGAAAGATGCGCCCTTCAATGGAGAGTTAGTCTAGCCTTCTTTTTCTAATCGATTGTGGATAGAGACCAAAAAAGTAAGAATCCCTAGCTTCTGTAGCTGCACAATGTCATCTTTTAGGGTGGCTCTGATACCATGTTAAATTTTCATATGCTAAGCTAGATCATTAGTATTTCATTTCGAATTCATAACAAAAGCATATAAATAGGATCACTGAAAGATAGACAAGCACAACCATACAAAAGGAACACAAAGATTTATCCTGGGAAAACTCTAAAGAAAAAACCCAGCAAAATCTTCGTCAATATAGATGCCCCAAAAAGATAAAAGGTAAAACCAACAAGGAGATCAAAGCCTGATCCTCCTCCTTCTCCAGCTACTCTTCTCTTCTCCACTAACGCGCTACACAAGTGAGAGTGTGTGTGTCACAAATGAGGAGCACTACACCTCTATTTATATTCATTCGTTCACTTAAGTTAACTCATTTGACATGTAGGCTCGAGTTACACATGTAGGTTCAAGTAACCACACTCGGGTGCTAATGACCCACCTTTACAATTAGAGGGGACTACCTCATGAATCTTATTAGTTCTTCCGATTAGGAGCATCGGGGTACAATGTAATACAAGTGGTTCTCTCGGTAGGACCATCGGGGACCACAAAAAGATACATATAGAATATTCTTCGAAGTTACAATATTTCAACATGCTTATTACCTCTTGGCCTAACTGAGTGATGTCTTCTCTGTTTGGTTTTTGGGGTTTTCAATGTGGGGTTTAAAATTCACCTTTGGGCATCTGATTACAGACTTGGATTTTATTCAATGTTTTAATAGCTTCGGCCATGGAGTGAAAATCACACTCCCTTTGGTTCTATGTATATATTTTTGGGTTTGTAATGATTAAATGGTTTGGGCCTTTGATCCATGGGCTGCACCATTGCTTGCAATGGTGCCATAGACCATTGGCATGCATGTAGAGACTTCGTTTTGGCTTCAAAAGTGACTATGTGGAGACAATGCAATTTTCCAAAGTGTGTATGATGTATATACTCTGCATTTTTAATGAATGACTCATGTCATTTTGCTTACCGTGTTGTGTAATGTGAAATCTATGTTAATGGTTTAATAATGTGACTGTGTGTAAAAACTTATGCTGCGACAGTGGTTTAAATACTTGTGTTTGGATGAGGCGCATGCCTTCATGGGTGCTCTGTGCACATTTATAATTATTACCTAGTTATGTTTTAAGGGAAGTGAATAGGTGAATCCATGCCATGTATGGCCTTGGCTCACGACATGCTTGCTGTCCCAGCTTGAATGGTTACATTTCTTCTTATTTTCTTTGGTTTAATAATGCGGTTTTAGCACAGGCATTTTCCTTCATTTGAGGTCTACGTGTTGAGTATTTTAATGGGCTGTAATTTGTGAACAATGTGGGTGTTGAGAGACCAAGCCGTGAATGGCTTAAGCCTTCCCATCGTGGCTGTGATAACTCTGATGTATCGTTACTGTAGATATTTTAACAATTAGTTTTAAGGATAATTTGTTAGCAGAGTAGTTGGTTATTTAATATTATGAATTCGTTGGTTTTGTAGAAGCCAGAGATTATAAACCCATGATGGAATTCATTGTTGTGTTTAGACTGTAAAAGAACTTTGTGTTTTTAAAATATTTGTGGCCGTGGCCGTATTTTAGTGTTGGTACCATACTAGGGTCATGCAACCTCGATGTAGTGATTGTAATAGTGGATAGCAATGCTTTGATGTTTTTATTGGAAGTGTTGTGGTTATTAATGATAGAAACGACCTGCAGGAGTTAATCCTAGGTGTTACCATGTGTAAAGACTATGGGTTATTAAAAGATAAATGATTACTGTGCCTTATATAATAATTATGGTTATTAATTATTTAAAAGATTAGTAGCATGGTCGTGTTATTCGATTATTGTTTGTAAATTTATGCTATGCTTATTAATTTGTGCTTTGGCCTTGGGTCTAGGATATCATGGGAATTAATGTCATTCCCTCTATTTGAATTTAAAGAGTTTTAATTACTAGTTGGTTAATGATATGTGCTTAGGAAAATTTAAATAGGACTGTGGATTATTATGTATGTAAACATAGTTTTGATAAAGGACCACATGGATGCTCACGATGCCTCCCATGATTATTTATAATGTTGTTTTATTTATGTGGAGTATTTTAATATTAATTTGTAATATGGAGACAGAACTTGAAAGGTCCTTAATGATTCGATTAGATTTGTTTTAGATATAATCCGTTCTTAGTAGATTTAATTTATATTCTAGTTCTGTTACTAAATAGTCATATTTAGCATTCTGGTTTATTTACTGCCGAACTAGTTTTTAATTAGAACTTGAAACAAGCCTCTACTGACAAATGTAATATGTCAGCAGAATACTAAACCCCAGGGGAATAAATAATTATACTACTTATAACAAAACCTAGTTACAATAAGCATAACCTAAATAATTGGAATAATACCGAAACAATCTTAAGGATACAAACCCTAGTAATATACATCATATATTAAAATTTACAGCCTAAGGTTAGCATTTTAATAAAACAAACCCTAGCAGATTATTAACTAGAGAATCAAACCAACAAGGTTAGTATATGAATTGAAATCATCTACCTAGTATAAACAACAGTTATTCTAGTAAAATAGCATAGGCTATCAAGGGTTTCATACCTGAATTTGAAGCTCCGTTAATGGATGAACTTGCACACTTATATAACCAACATTAACAATGCAATGTATATCTCACCTCTGTTTGATGACCAAATCACTTGGGAACTACCATGTTCCACCCACCCATGGCATGGAACCATTCCTGGTTTCAATCCGGATCCCCCCGAGCTAGACTCCAACATGCAAGTAGCTTAGAGCTCCTAAGGTAGGGTTTCCTAACTGGTATTCAGTTCTAAATCATTCCTCTTTTCCTTGCAGGAAAAAGTTCTCAAAGAAAACACTTGAGAGCCAAAGCATGCAGAATAATAATTCTCCAAAGATAAAAGTCAGAACCCCCAAGCCTTTGCTAGGCTTGAGTCTTTAAAGATAGACTTTTTAGTCAAAGGGACGGTTAAATCGAGAAATCCTTGATTTCTTTATTTAACCCTTTTTAATTATTGGGGTAATTTTCAATACTTAACTTAGGGACTTTTAACTAGTTCCTAGTTAAACTTCCATAGACATTATACTATTTATTAATCCTTTATTAATAAATAATAATTGATGGAGCTTCTCTTCTTTCTTTTATTTAATTATATATTTAATCATAATTAATTCTTTATACATACTATGTATAAAATACATAGTATTATAACACTTGTTAACATTTGTCTATGGGCATCATGTACCATGATCCCTAGAATTAATGACACTTCTTCATTAAGGTCAAGTAGATAGGTGGCTTAAGTCTACTAGGCAAGGAAACTCTAAACATCCTTGCATGTTGGATTTCCCTCGTATAATGCGATAGCTCTTTAGTACTTTGATGAGAATATAGAAATTCAAAATTTCATTTAATCACTTATAAATAAGTATGATGAGATCAATATTTTTATGTAACCCCTAGTGCTTACCAGAGCCCATACTCAATGCATATATCAGGGAGTTACAAACATAGTGCAATTCTAGAGCTTTCTCTCAACACTAAATGCTAGGATGTACTTGTACGATACACCGTAGGGATACAATGTCCAAGGATCCGATGCTCCAGAGCTTATAATCAAAATCAACATGGAAGGATCCAGGGATTATGCCCGACACTTCCAATCATATTTTCATGTGTTCCAGAGATTCTTTCCCAACACAAAGGTAAGTACTCATGTGCTCCAGAGCTTCTCACTCAACACAATTCATCAATCACTCAAGTGTTCTGGAGCTCCTCGCTCAACACAAAACATCTCGTCAATCATGTGCTTTAGGGTCCACGCCCAACACAAACAAGCATATACATATATAATCAATAATTGGCTTACACCCAATATATATAAAAAATCATAATGTTCATATGTAGTGGGGATTTTGACCCAATATAAAATAAAACATCAAGATAATGATCATAATCAATAGGAACATCCCTATAAGTGTTAGGTTTAAAATTCAGGATATTGCATGTGGGTTGAATCTTGACAGTCGATCTTGCAACTCAGATCTCCACTGTCCAACCTCGCTGGGTCTCCTAGATTTCATAGATCTAGAAAGTTTACTAGCTCTTGCTTGTTAACAGTGTGAAATGAACCTTCACCATAGATCTAAATCCTTTATTGATCTTGACCATTCATCTTTGTTGGGCCTACCAGATTCCACAGATCTAGAAAGTTCATTTATTTGCGCTTGTTGACCTTGTAGAATGAACCTGTACCGTTGATCTCCAACATAATCAGATCTCAACTGTCGAAACATGTGGGGTGTAAAGGATTTCACAGATCTTAAAAATTAATTTATTCGTCCATGTTGAGGTTGCAAAATCCACTCCCACCGTCGATTTCCAACACCATCAAATCTCAGCCGTCGAAACATGCGAAGCATACCCAATTTCACAAATCCAAAAAATTAATTTATTCGTGCATATCTACTTGGAGAAATCTCTGTCCATCGTTGATCTGATTGCCTCAATCCATCTAACGAAATATTTTGTTTGCAAGTTAACCCTTCCACTATTTCCAAAAGTATTAAGTCTAAGTATCTTTCGTTGGTGGCAGCATCTACATGCTTTGATCTTCCCGTTTGTCCATCTCGACTCTCCCTCCCTATTCCTCCTTTCATTGGCTGGAACTTTTGCAAGTGTAACAGATCTCATTCCAAAACTATACGTATTAACCATGAACTTTGTTAATCCTGGGATGGTCAACTTAGAACAGAGATCAAGCCTCCATAGAGAACAAATAACTTGGGTGTTTAAATCAGGTAAACATGTAGTATGAAAGTAACCCTTTACAAAATGTTATGGCACCATTAGGCAACCCAAAATCATCAAATACAAGTCACAGTCATTCAGACAAATCAAGATTATTATTTTCCACGAACTAAGTCAACATATTAGTTCTAGTGGATTTGAAAAATAGAGTAGGGGCATTCCATTCCATTAGTAATCTTCATGATAACCAAATCAATCCAAATCATATGAGCACACCCCATTCATAAACACAATTTTTCATCATAAAACCTAAGGGCATTCTTCTTATCATTTCAGCAATCATTGAGGCATACATTCATACATGTATATACATGTCCTAAGCTCATCAATCAGAGGAAATCATGCAATAAATCGGTGATTCTTTACAAAACACTATTACACCCTTTAGTTTCCATTTACCCTAATACAAGGAGCCATCATCTAGCAATAGAGTATGAAACAATAGTTCATAAGAATTATTTCAAACAGTGAAACTGAAGGTACTATATATCATTTCCTTGACAATGAAACAAATATTTTTACATAAACCACATACCCAGAGTTCAATATAATAGCAGGAACAAAACCTTAGTCGTGAAAACTGGTTGTAAATGGGCCACAATGAAAAGGGAACAACCATGTTCCACCCAACCGTAGATTAGGAACATATTACTCTGTCCTCAATCACACTTGAGCTGAACTATGCATGTTGAGAGTGGTGACAGTCAAACTCAGTCAAATTCTCCAGTGATAAATCAATTTCCTAACACAGAGTGCTCACACAACAAGCATTCCTTCTTCAAGCATACTCAGCTGTGTCCTGCCTCCTAGGATATGCTTCCTTATTTAAAGTTTTTATTTTTCCTAGGTCTTTTGTAGCTAACAACTAATTCCCCCAAAGAATGTTTTCTACACTACATCTTTTCTTCCCCAGGTTGGGCCTAGTGCCATACTTTCATCCCATGCCTAGTGTAAATTCCCTGGGAGTGACCCTTCACGTCCCCCACTCTTGTATGCATAGTTTTCTCATTCAATATGGATGTCCCTATCATTCAAATTTTTAATGCAAGCATAATTATTTAGTTACATTTTTACTTCACAGACCGATTGGCGTATTCCAGGTCCACCAATCACATTAAAAAAAAAATAGTCTTTCAAAATATTAAAATTAAGGTTTATCATTTGGTGGATATTATAGGGTTGAACCCCCAAGTGGCTATGCATAGATATATAAAGTCGTCAGTTGATGTCCCCATGAGTTAAGCTCCGTATTTAGAGAGAACAAGATGAATCCCCCTTAGGTTCCCCTCAGAATTCTTCTCATGGACGTATAGACAATTGACCTATAACTACCCCATTTACACCTGTTATAATTAATTCCTCCAAATTTGAAATTTTAAATCCTCAAAGAAAATATAAGGAAACCTATTAGGATGTGTGCAAGAAGTTGAGGGATCTTTTAGATGCAATCCTACTTTTTGGAAACACGTTCATGATACATAAAAACACAACGCGCTAATGTTATGTAATGCTTGGTTTGGTTAATCTCAAGCCCGACATGTCATATGAAATGCAGGTTAGGCTAGAAAAAATGCACTCGTGTTTTATAGTTACAAAACACGTACCCATTATGGAGAAGCAAAACACACATGCTTTAGGGAGAAGCAAAACACGCACGTGTTTTGGAGAAGCAAAACACACATGCGTTTTAGAGAAGTAAAACATGTACCCATTATGGATAAGCAAAACATACATGCTTTAGGGAGAAGCAAAACACGCACGTGTTTTGGAGAAGCAAAACACACATGCGTTTTAGAGAAGTAAAACACACACACATTATGCAGAACCAAAAAAAAATGGTTTTAGTGCATGGCTTGGAAAATGAATAAAAAACAATAGTTTGTATCATCAAGACTTAGGACCTATAGTAATATTTTAGCATCATCAAGAACAAGATATCAAGCAACCATGCCTAAGATCCCAAGAGAATAATTTTTCTTTGTGTTGTAATATGGACACCATTAGGAAGTTTTAAGAACTAAGTTTGGTCCACCTTATTTATACCTCCCTCACTATCCCTCCCTACATCACTCTCTCTCTATTGCTCCCCCCTCCCCCATCTCTCTCCCACACAATATCTCTCTCTCTCTCTCTCTATGTGTGTGTGTGTGTGTGTGTGTGTGTGTGTGTGTGTGTCCCTCCCTCATTCCCCCTCTCTCATAGCCTCTCTCAAC
>LPNX010681295.1:8989-57340 GCA_001517045.1 Pseudotsuga menziesii | reverse complement strand
TCTTTTTATATATCTATGTGTATTTGTCACTCCCTCACCCCCCCTCTCTCATAGTCTCTCTCCACCTTCTATATACCTCCCTAACTATCCCTCCCTCCATATCACTCTCTATATCATTCAGCCCCCCTCCCTCTTTGTCACTCACCCCTCCCTCCCTCTCTCCCACAAAGTTTCTCTCTCTTTGTCTGTGTGTGTGTCCCTCCCTCACTTCCCATATCTCATAATCTCTCTCCACCTTCTCTATACCTACCTCATTATCCTTCCCTCCATCACTCTCTCTCTATTTCTTACCCCTCCCCCTCTCCCTTTGTCACTCACCCATCCCACTCTCTCCCACATAATATTTGTGTGTGTGTGTGTGTGTGTGTGTCCCCCCTTCTCTCACAAACTCCCTCTATCACTCCCTCTCTCTCCACCTTCTATTTACCTCCCTCTATCAATATCTCCCTCGCTTCTCCCTTAATTACTAGTCCTCTGTGCCATTATCCCTCCCTCTCTCTCTCTCTCTCTCTCAACTTGTATCCCTCCCTCCCTATCTCTTTTCACCCTAACTTTCCATGTTTCTCTGTTTACTTCCCTCTCTCTCCATCTCTCAACCCTCCACCCTCTGTCTTTGACACCATCTCTCTCTCTATATATACATGTTTGAACCTGCCCCTTTCTCTCCTTGTGTCTATCCTCATCACCCTCACACACACACCTTATACCACTCCCTTAATATCTCTTTCCTTCACTCTATCTCCATCCCTCCCTCTCTATCTTATTCTCTCTCACATTCTCTCCACGTCTCTCTCTCTCTCTCTCTCTCTCTCTCTCTCTCTGTTTTCAACTTATCCCTTCTCCTCAAACCCCTACCTCATTATAAACCCTACTCTTTATTTTATCGCATCTCATTCCCATCTCTTCAATTTCCCCCTCCTCCTCCTCTCTCCTCCAACACATCCTATTCATCCTCTAATACTTGATATCCACCTTTCCATTCACCAATCCTCTCTCTCATCAAACCATAACCCACTTCCTCCCCTCCACCTTATCCCCCTTCGTCACTCAAGTCTTGTGTATTTCTTCTAACCCTATATGTCTTCAACACCTCTTCTCCTCCTAATAATTATCTCAATGCCCACTCCCCTTCACCCTGGTAGCCCGTAATGGTCTCATTACATTCATCTTTATCCACCTGAATTTACAACATCCTCCTAGCACCTTTACCCTTCCCCAGCCCCTATAAACTATTAACAATCCCTAATTGAACTTCCAGCATCTTCCTAGGCCCTTGAACCATCCCCACCCCCTCCCAACTATTAACCATCCCCACCTCAACTTCCAACATCCTCATAGGTACTTGACCCTTCCACACCCCCTCTAAACTATTATCCATACATTTTATATATTACATATAATGCTAGATTTTTAGCTCTACAAAATTCTTGCACGTTATAGAACTACATAACGTGTGCACGTTTTATAGTTCTATAATGCGCACGTGTTTTGTAGTTATATAACACATGCGTGTTTTGTAGTTCTCTAACGTGCATGCGCTTTCCAATTCTACAATGGTGGGAATTTGAATTTAAACATCCCAATACACTTTCTCGCATGTCACCAATAGTCCTATGTGTATGGTTTGGATTTTGCTTCGGTAATACCAAACCTGTGCTATGGTATATGATAAACCATAGCTAATTGGGCATTTCTTCCATTTTCTGAAGGAGTCTTTGTTTACGCATTCGTTACAGTATGCTACACACAATCATTTTTTATGGAACCTTAAACATAAATAGCATTTTTCTGTAGATTCTAAATATGTAATTTTAATTGAAAAATATTATATTTTCCTTTTTTTTTTCAATTTCTATTGTGTCCTAACTCGTTAACTCAAAAAACATGTTTTTAGTGTTTTTTTCCATAAAATTTTCAATTATTAATCATTTTAAAAATAAATTATATGGTGCACTAGAAGACACCGACCTCTACATTCTATAAAATACCCATTTCATGATTATTTCATTAAGACCTTCAAAGGCTGCACCCATAAAAGACGTACCATTTTTGAGGAATAATCACTTAGATAATTAAAAAAAAGTTAAAATTACTAATTTTATTTTCAAAAATTATTGTTACACTAGTTCTATATGTTTTCTACATGGATGTGTATTTTTGTATCCTGAAACCATCATTTAGGCCCTCAAAGGCTGCACCCACAAAAACATATACCTTATCATTTTCCTAAAAAATAAAAAGTCGCTATCAGAAAAATGAAACTTAACTTAGTTATAAAAAATTTCAATACATAAACCTTATATATTTGGGAACGTGATTCAATTTCCTACATTTAATGTTATTTACTCAAATCAAGTTGTTTTGTGTAAGTACTTCAAAAAATACAATTAAGTTGAGGGATGCCTGATTTTTCAATTTTTGATTGCATCTAACATGCCAAAAGTGACCCTCATTAGCTTGCACTCAACCATTAATTTATACGGATGTTTCACGGTGCCCACATGTCTCCTCTCCATAATTTTATTGTTTCAAACAATTAAGGAAACTTGAATAGGGATAAACCCTAATTCTATCTTCCCAATACTATTTTATTTTTACCCCTTTTCCCTCTTTTGAACTAGCTACAATCACTATAACAAACTAGGGATTTAATAGAGGATATTACAACAATAGAGGAAATCAATTTTCCATTCTTCCCTTTTTGTTAATTTATCTTCATTTCTCTGTGGGTTAATCATTGGCTCTCCAGTGGTGTCATATTATACTATTGATCCTGATATACTAGGATTTAATTGCCAGAATTCCAAAGTGCCTTCTCATGAAAATATGAAGGCAACATTCTAGGTTTCTTTCGTCAACAAAAATACATTCAAAATGAACCCCTTTGGTTAAATGTCAAATGTATCCCATCCAAAAAAAATGTTGTATGGGGAGTTAAAACATCTATCTATTGAGTTAAGCAATGGAAACTTTAAACCCGTGGAGGATTATATACAATAAATTGTTGAGGCATGGTCATGCAATCAAAATATATAGAAGGTTCCTCCTTCAAGGAATGGTATAGACTTCCTAACAAATATTCTAAAAGGGGTTCCTTGCTTTGGAGAGATCTAATTGATTTCTTCTCATTGATCGATAAATGAGGGGCTTCTTATATAGGAAATGGTACACATATGCAAATAGAGTAAGATCCATGGATTGGCATGCATATAGGATTTAGGATTTTATATTTTCTTATATGATCCCTTAACAACCATGGAGTGTTAATATTAAAATATGACCAATCTCCTTCTCACCAAGATATTTAAGTAAGGCTATGGAAATAAACCCCNTTAAGTAAGGCTATGGAAATAAACCCCTAATTTTGGGCTCTTGAATCAAACTATTCCTTATTGGTTGAGCCCAGTTTTGCTCCTTCCCCCCCCCCGATTCCCCCCCCCCCCAACCCTGACCGACACTGAACAATGAATCTCAATCCTCGAAACAACCCACCAATATTGATAACCCAGAACTTGCAATATTGACAGTATCGAAAATACATGTGATGATGAAATAAAAGACTTGAAAAAGGATGAGAGAATTCATAACAAAGATTATGTATGTAAATTGAAGAAGGCACTCTATGGTCTTAAACAAGCTCCAAGAGCGTGTTTTGCAAGACTAGACAGTTACTTGAAACAACAAGGTTTTAAAAGAGGATCCACTAAAAGTAATCTTTACCTAAATATTGAAGATAAAAGTATGATCATTGTTGTTGTCTATGTGGATGATATCATATCTAGAAGCAATATTAAAAACCCAAGTATAGATTTTGCCTCTGAAATGAAGAAAGAGTTCGAAATGTCAATGTCGGGTGAATTGACTTTCTTCTTGGGATTGCAAGTGTACCAAACACACAAATGAATTTTCATCTCTCAAACTAAGTACATCAAAGATAGGTTGAAAAATTTTAAAATGGAATATTCGAAACATTTTCATACTCTGATGGTCACTTGTTGCAAGTTAAGTAAGGATGATGAATCTCGGGAAGTAGATCATACCATGTTTAGATCCATGATTGGCAGTATATTATATGTTACAGCCAAAAGACCATATGTGATGCAAGCTATTGGATTGGTGGCTAGATTCCAGTCAGCTCCCAAAGAAACACATGTAATAGAAGTAAAAAGGATTTTCAAATATCTAAATGGCACCATGGAGTATCGTTTATGGTATCCAAAAGGACAAGACTTTACCTTGAAAGATTTTACTGATGCATATTGGGAAGGAAGTGTTGATGATCAAAAAAGTACTAGTGGAGTAACATTCTTTCTGGGAAATTGTTTAGTATCATGGTCAAGTAAAATCAATCCTCCATTTCACTGTCTACAGCATAAGCATAATACATTTCTACTGCCTCATGTTGCACTCAGGTTATGTGGACGAAACAAAACCTAGACTATCTACTCATAGAATATGAATATCCAATAGTGATCAACTGTGATATCACTAGTGCTATAAATATGTCTAAAAATACTATCATGCATTCTAAGACAAAACATATACCAATAAAGTATCATTATCTAAGAGAACATGTATCTCAAAAGTTGTCATATTAGAATACAATGACAGAAAAGAACATATTGCTGACATTTTCACCAAACCACTACCTAAGGAATTCTTTGAGCATCTTAGATAGAATATGGGAATAGTTCCTTTACAAAAACACTAAGAGGAGGAAGTGCAATATTAGGGGGAGATATCTTGATAGGGGGAGTTTTCAAAAACTAGAAAGACAACAAATCCTATAACAAAATAGGTACAGCATTGGCATAACAGGTTATCCTTTGTCACTGTTGTCAAAGGGGGAGAATATTTAGAGGTTTCCATCAATGCCAAAGGGGGAGACTGTTGGGTATAGAGTTGTCATTGATTTCAAAGGTGTTCACAAATGAAAAAGTAATAACCAGTGGATATGATGGTAGGACAAACTCAGTGAAAGGCTAAGGTAGTGATGGCATGGCATGGCATAGTTGAGGATGTGGCATGAGACATATCATGCCATGGAATATGATGGTGTCCTAATGATGATTTCATAAAAGTTCATTTATAACAAATTCAATGGATGATATGGAAATGGACAATAAGAAAACATGAATGATGATCTAAACACTTCTAAGACAGTGTTGACAGTGTCATGTAAACAATGGTTAATGAAACAAAGAATAGAGGTCGAGTGGAAATAGCGATGCAGTATGAATGAAAAAGTTGGTTAGGAAAATGAAGAGTGGAACTATAGAAGAGTTAAATGAATGGGAGATAGAGTATATGTAACAATCAAAGAACAAAGAAACTATATCTGTGAGAGTGTTTATAAATTACTTATAATTAGTAGCATGATGAAATTCTTTGTGTATATAAATCTTCAAAACTATTAGAAATAGTCACAGAGGATTTCCGGAAAGAAATTGTGCAAATCCACAAAATCATGGTGAGATTCGCATTTGATCTAAAATCGATCGTCAGGAAGCACGAGATCTAACGATTAAGGATCAGTTCCACAAAATATCAAGACATGACGACTAAGATTACTTTTGCTGAAAGAAATCAATGGTGTGGAAGAAAAAATGCGGAAAGGGAATTGCAAAAATAACGTTTGAATATTCTATGAACCCGCAATTTGCAACCCGCGATCCGAAAGATCGAAGGTTGGGAAAGAATCTGCAAAATATCAACTGTGCAGAAGAAAATTGTGGAAAGGAGCTTGTGGAAGGGATCTTGTGGAAAGAATCTTGCAGAAAGGAGCTTGTGGAAAGAAGCTTATAGAAAGGAGCTTGCAGAAAGAAGCTTGCAAAAAGGAGCTTCCAGAAAGGAGCTTGTGGAAAGCTGAGATATGATTTGAGGAAATGTTACATTTCCGCATCCCACAATTCGCATCTTATCTCATATCAACAGTCATGGAAGAACCCTTAGGAGATAAACGGTACATAATGATTGGTGCGGAAAGACAATTGTAGAAATCATGAAAAGACATTTTGGAAAATTCACAAACAAGCATTCCACAATCCACAACTTAACTTAGATCAATGGTCAAGAAAACGCTCGACAAAGGTCAACGGTGGGAAATCGTTAATGAGGAAATTGTGGTGCAGAAATATGATTTCGAGAAGGAAATTTGTGTGCTAGATCGACGGACCGGAGAGTCTCAAAATTAGATCAAAGGCGTAGATTGATTATGGAGAAGGAAATTGCGGAAGCAACAAAAAACGTTAAGTTGAGTTGCGGAAATGAATTCTGAGGTGCTAAATGAATGAAAGGGTGAAAAAGAATGTTATGGTTTGATATTTACATGTACTAAAGGTTTCCTGCAATTCTTACAAGTGACGCCCACATGTATGAAGAGATTATACACCATTATTGGAAAAGTATCTGATAGTTTTAATTTTAATAATTAAATATTCATAAACAAAATTATGATATGTGTGATTATTGGATTTGAAAGGGCATGTTTGTGAAAGGGTGTGTTTCCAAAATAATACGTCTGCCGGAAATGTGAAGATAATTATATGCAGAAGTATGAGTGAGAGAAAAGGTCTCGAGGTCCAGATCAGAAAATTTGAAACAAAGAACAGTGGGTATGATAGAGAATGGAGGGAAAAGAAATATAGTATATTACATAAAACATATTAGGGTGGGTGGTTAGTGCAAGGGAAGGAAACACGCCTATAGGGGGTTGTTGCCTCCTTCCACCAGAAGATGGTAAATAGAATGTAAGAGCATCCTGTCAGTTGTAGCTGACAAAATAGGGTATTGTAGCATCCCTTCAGTAGCAGTTGATAAACCATGGGGTCATAGCCTTATTCTAGTGGTAGCTGGTAAATAGGGTGTCATAGCATCCTTTCAGTAGTAGTTGATAAACTAGGGGGTCATAACCTCCTTATAGTAGTTGCTGGTAAATAGGGTGTAATACCATCCTTGTCTGTAGCAGCATGCAAAACTATTTGTAAATAACAATTTTGCAGTAATAGGATGTATTGGTGGTTTACCCTATTTGGATTTCATGTTAAAATTGTGTTATGTGTATTCTTGTTGTTATGTGTATTTAATGATAGATTTTAAAAGTGGTTAAATTAGTAAAAATATAACAATACTAATTCACCCCCCGTTATTAGTATTGACCAATAAACCAACATATTTATCATTTATCTTATATTGTATGCTGACTGCATTTATTATTCCTTATTTCATGCAGATGCATCTCTAGAGTGGGGTTCTTCGGTTCACCGAAGGAAAAACACTGGCAGATCTGTAGCCATTCCTCGCCTTGGATGTCAGCAGAGGACTCGTAAGTATACAATTGCGCATTATGTACTCTTTGTTGTTAGTTACATAAAATTAAATTGTTTCACATGTGTATATTTAATCATCAACTTGTATTTCTCTATTTTCACAGGTTCTCCTAGGTGTTCTACGTGGACACATGCTCCTACTGGGGAGATAAGCAGTAGCCACTCTAGCAGTCACTCTGTGCATGCGAGCAACGATGAGGATACTGTTGGTTTCAGTGGGGAGGTTCCCCACGAGAGAGGTACATTAAATGCATATATATATTTCTTTCGCTTATCAATACCTTTACTTTATATTGATTTCAAATTCACCTACAGTTGATGTATGTATTTTGACTAACATTTTTGTTTTCATTTAATTTTTAGGTGTTGCACAACATGGACTTGACCCTCTTGAGGAAGAACCATGGGAGGATGAGATCACACATATCATGTTGTAGGACATTACCAATCAGCATGAGTGTTTGTAGGTTAATCTCTACTCCATTCTAGACCGCTCTTCCGCATCATGTTCGATGTGGATGATGTTAGAGGCGGTAGACAATCTACTGAAGCTCTACAGGTCCATCGGACCATTGAGTTCTCTTTGGGCTTCTGCATGTTAGAGAAGAAGGGTTAGAGTGATGGGTCCTGATAATTGGGCCGTAGTGAGAGATGCAATAGTTTTCCATGATGTGAAGGGAACGTTATTTGATATCCCTCCTGATTGCAGCTCTGGTCAACTGCTTAGACTCAAGGAGTTTAAGCTAGAGGCTGCAATGCCATATGTATATGGCAAGTTGATTTGATCATGGGGAATGTTTCCCCACCATGACTAGCTCCCACTATACTTTGTAAAACATATATATGCAAATTTTGTCCTAGAGACACACCCAGATTATAGCAGCCAACCCTCAACCTTTTATGGTGCCAGTGGGGGATGTAGTCATGTGCATCCTAGGGCTAGGAGAGACCCTAGATCTCAAGAAAAACAATATCCTTTGGTAGGTCACCCTTCCAGGACCATGCTTAGGGCATAATATGTAGCTGATTCATGCCAACTAGAGACTGAGGAGCGTAGTGCATTAGCAGAGGTGACATGCATGGAAATGCATGGTTCCATGATGGCTGTGTAGTCAGAGAGATGTAGAGCACCCACTGCACCTGCAGAGCCTGAGTTATAGTGGTTGGCTGATGATGTTCTCAACATTCTTGATCACAACACAGTGCTGCAGTATGCTATCATGGCCCACGATGCATATTTTGGACTGCATCAACATTGCAGGCCTTGACTGATGAGACAGGTATATATTTATTGTCATCATTTGATTGTCATGATTGTAATGTATCCTCAAATGAATAATTTTCTCACTAATAATTTACTTTGTGTTATACCTCCATGCAGGAGCCCAGTTTCGTGGAGTTCCTATTTGGTAGTGATGCATCTATTCGAGGTCCCGCTACAGTTTCATCCACCCACGTCGATGAGGTATGTGTTAACTGTCATCCTAAATTTGAATTTGTAAATGAGTCAATTGTTGAAAACGTAATATTTTGGTTTGTTTGAACTTTCTTCATTTATCTGTTTCATATTGAACAAGATAGAGGCAAGGGAATTACACAAGATTCTACACAGCCCCTTTCACATCCTACTCATGGCACGCCAATAGACAAGGTACTAGTTATTTATGTTCACATTATAATTTACATGTTCAAATTTAAATTCGCAGGTTCAAATTGTAATTCATTAATATAACTATTTTCATGTCATGAAAATAGAAGCAAACATAGGAAGCTACAGATGAGGGCGTTGAAGCCGCCGTGATGTTTATGAATGAGTGGGATGCTACTCATCAGCTGGGTCTCGATGAAGGCTCATATCGACATATACCCAACCTCCCAAACCTGACATTTAACTCGAGCGAGGCCAGTTCATAGATCTATGTTTCATATATATATATATATATATATATATATATAGTTAATTTATTGTCACATTCTACATGTAATTTAAATATGTGGTATGTAACTGACTTGTAGAGTTCATGGTTTTAACTTCTGCAGTTCTCAGACCTAGGAATTTTTCTTTGGGATGTGCATGAGCAAGGCCAGGGGCATAGTGCAACTAGCGATAGTGTCCATGATGGTCGATCTCTCGATCAATGGCGTAGGACTGATTTGTAGACTGTTATTTGTGGATGTTATCATTTTGGACTTTATGATTATCGATATATATATATATATATATATGGAATTTTTTTTGAACATGATGGTCTGTTAAATGATGTAATTATTTGCAGTTATAGTTTAAATTTATTTATGTTTTACAATCTTACGAAATTGTACAATTTTCCAATTTAAAAAATTACAAGTTTAGAAAATTTACAATGTTTACAAAGTTTACAAGTATACATGTTTGCAAAATTGTCAATCGAACACAACTTACAATTTTTAACATAACTTACAATTATAATGTTACAAAATTTACAACTTTACAATGTAATATCTACTAGGTGCAAATTAGAACTACAATGTAAAATTTGATTTCATCGTTCAAAATAAATTTTGATTTGCTACATTTGTAAAGCATGTGTGACTATGTCAATGTATCAAAAGTGGCATGTATAAATTTCATTCATCCGTCTAATGGGTTATAGGAATACACGTCTCCATAACACAATCATGGTTAGCTACTAACATCTTCCGTCTCTTTGGTTCACCCCTCTTCACATTGATTTCAATGAGATGTATCCGAGCTGCCACCACTAAATGACTGTACTGACAAGATATATATTCAGGCTTGAAATCTCTGTAAATAATATAGTCACCTTTTCTTCTCACTTTTTCAAAAAAGTGTCCCATAACAGCTAGGTCACCAACTTGGTATGTGAAATCTCCATTGACATAAGGCCGCACCAACCTGCTTTTGATTTGTGTACACCGCATCAAAAAGTATGCCACATGCTTGTCATTTCCTAGTGCTGCAATTACAACAAATACATTACTTGCATCAATATTTTCAAATATTAAACAAATCTTAAATAAATATATGCATGTGTATAAGACTAGAGGTTTAAACATTCTATCAACTATCATGTACCTTGCTTAACAAAATCAAAAACCCGATCAGGATCTAGTGAAACCACTACCTCGTCAGTGTGCATCTCTTGCAATGTCGAAATTGGATGTGGCCCCTTCGGATTAAGAGGGACATATTTTGATTGTTTGACATATGCATCGTTCATGCAATGATCAACCCCCAGTTCATTGGCAACAATGCAGAACTCACAGAAACACGCATACTTCCTCGTTTCAATGGAAAATATGTCTCCCATGTCTTTACTATGAATTGAATGTAGTTCTCTCTTACTAGGTATGGTATCGCAATACCATGGCATGGATCCATTCACATCTCCAAGAGAAATATCCCCAAAAAACTTGGATCGAATAAAAAACATCATATATATATATATAATACAAACACATTTAATAAATTCCAATTAAATTGTTGTTCCTACCTGCACTTTGGCCTTGCTTGTTAATGACCTCGGTGACCCAAATTTTGTGTGCACCAATAAACTACTTCTGTTGAGAACTTGATTCAAGATGCACTATGAGTCATTTGGTACCTACGAAGTTCTCGTTTCATGCATGCACCTACACCATCATGTTCACCCTTTTTGTACCCTATTTCAAAAAAGATCTAGGTGTGTCGAATACCTATCTCTTTGTGAGAACAACTCAACCAATAAAAGGAGCATGCCTTATTCAACTGCCCCACACACCCATCTAACAAAATCTAGTGTTTTATAAATGACACCCCATTCTTTTTGAATGAATCATAAATCAACCCAAAGCAGTGTTGAACAAACAACGTGTCATGCTCATGATCATCATTGACATAAAAATGGTATTCCTTGATCACATCGCGTGACTAAGGAGTGATATCTATATCATCAATGCTCTCCTGAGAATCTCTATACAATACACGTACGAATATGGACACCTAGTCAGAGTGATAGTAATCACTTTGTATCTCTCTCTGAGGAGAAAATGTGTAATTCTCACCAAAGGCTATCATCGATATGATTGCATCTGGCTCAAAAACCTCACAAGAATGCTTAAATTCTAAAGCTTTCCGCCTAGACATGTGGGAGTGTTTAATGTATTTGTAAATATGAATTTGAAACTTGTCCATGAAGTCTGAAATAGGAATATCATCCTATAGCAATTCGATCCTCTTAGATGGAACATGTGAAGAAGATGATATATTCATGGAGACATACTCATATCTCTTCCACTTAAGTGTGATATTTGACAATCTAGAGTGTGTTGGATCGATACGAAACTTCCTATTAAACAATTCCAAATCACTAGATTCATGGCATCTTCTACCATCTACACACCTTTTAATGAAAACCACATTTTCAGGATTCCTATTGCATAGCATCATAGAAATAAAACCCCGCACTTTGTGAGGATTTGGTTCACCATCCCAATGTTTTTTGAAAAAATCCATAAATGTGCCTTAGTATAACTAGAATTAAATATGGTATCGACAACAAGAAGTGTCCTGAATCATATTTGGCCTAATATACCATAGTTTCAATTTACTGAACATGGTAAATGAGATACGGACACTGGGATTTGATTCTTTGAATTCCTGGAACAAAGAAAATGTTGTCATATCCATAACATGCTTGCAATGCTCCTTATAAATGCCTCTTCCAAAACATTGTCGTAGGACATGTTTTCGATCTGGTATAGCACGATAATGGTTGTCCCAATACTCTACCACCTTCTCTCTAATTCCCTTTTCTATCTTGTCTTTATATGCTTCTCTGCATATAAGAGACCAACAAGCAACTTCATTTTTTTCATCTATCTTTACCCAAAAATTAATGTATTTGTGTAGTTTTTTTCTTGAAACATTGAGCAACTTTGACATTGTTGCAACCATTCAATTTCTTGAGGTGCTTCATGCCACAATAGCAGTTGTAATTTCCCTACATGCAACATTGATATCATTTTTTATTGAATTTCCAAATGCACATAGAGCAGTTGTTACCTTTTCTGTTATAGTCTCACATGCACTTTTATTTTTAACATCCTTAAAACCCAACAACTTTGTGGCACATTTCATTTTTTTGTGTTTATCAATCCATGTAGGATTTGAGCTTGTGTAATCACTGATTGTTGTTCAAAGTAAAGCTTGATTATGTTACTAACATGTTCTCTGATTTTTCGATCAGGGGTCGGGTTCCCGAATTGTTCTTGAGTGGCATCATCCAACCCTCTTAAACAATTAGTATCCATTCCAATGTCATTGAAGCTCCGAGTTACTCTTGAGAAATTAGAGGCTGCACGATCCTGTGATGACTGGCCAGGCTCTAGAAATAAATACATACAAACTCAAAAATAAATACAAGCTCTTGTAATTGAATTACAAATAAATGCAAGCTCAAGAATAACATTTTATTGTACGTGTCATATTGTCATTGTTAGTTAAAAAATTCACAAATAAATTATATAAGCTTAAATATGGAGCAATGATGGTTGTTGTAGTAAATGGAGATGAATATGGACCCCGATTTAAATCTACTTCCTAATGGTTCAAAGGTAGTCACTTGGCCACCAAGTCTATCTCAGGCTTGAGTATTGGGATAGTACCCCTCACTTTACGGTCCAGGTAAAACTGGTGACTGCTTGGCCACAAACGACAGCTCTTTGGTTTTCCTCACATGTGGGAAACTAGACAATCCTGTAGGGGTCGTTGCCCTTTTTTCTTGGTAGGCCCTAGTACAAAATGAGGAATTAGCTACTACATGACTAAAAATTATAGTCACCACAGGTTTTTAAAGTGATTTACTACTAAATATGAGCAATTTTGATTGACCTAACTATAAACGACTAAAATTAATGACTAATTTAGTCACCAGTTAAAAAATATGACTAGATAATAAGTGAAAGAGTTAAAAACGACTAACATAAATGACTAATTTAGTCACAACATAAAAAATAACTAGATAGAAGAATATGAATTAGTCATTTATGTTAGTCATTTTTAATTGTGTCTGCATGGAAAATTGTAATTGTGACAATGAAGTGTTACAATTTAGTAAGTTTTGTAAATTGTCTACCTTCTATTAGTAATATTGGTGCCATGCACCTCAATATTCAGAGATCCAACAAAGCAATTGCAGGAATTTTCTATATTTGACCATCTTGATCCCTATTGCACCATTGAAGCAAACCGTTAAGCGTGTGCAAAAGGAAAATTAGGTTCCTACAATTACAAATTAGGTACTAGAACCCATACCATATCGATACCTAGAAGCATCATAGCTAGTTTCTGATCCTTTAATGTAAGAGTCCCAAGTCCCATACTGAGGTGTTTTTCTAACTTCAATATAACTATCATGATATGTGACCATCGAACTAGTTCCACCAATTGATGTAGCTTCACCAGGCTCAGTTCCTTTAAACATCGTAGCAATTGATCCAATAATAATTGAATCAGTGGAAGCACCAAAAACAATATTTTAACCCATCAAAGACACAATTATAATTAAACTCGGGTGCTAACCTAGAATCAGTCTCAAATCCATATGCCATAAAGGTATAGGCTCGACCCCATCTCAGAGTTTCAGGTAAATATTTTGATTCATCGAACTCTTACAGGCCTTACCTCACAAAATACGATACATATAATGAAGTGATGACCTCTCATTATCACTATCAAGTTAAACCTCCTTTATGCATTAGTGTCCAGGTAAATTTTGCACCAGACATCACCACCCACCTCATTCACGATGTGCACAACTCTTCTCGGCCAACGTCCTCGATCCAAGTTTATTATATATACTACTATAACAAAAAATACCATTAAAACAAATATTATATAATAATAAAACAAATATTATATAATAATAAAACAAATATTATATTTATATAAAACACAAATTATTATATTTATATAAAACACAAATTAATTAAATTTTAATTATAAAACCAAAGCCATTGATTCTCTATATGTTTGGCTAAAGGAGGACAAAAATGAAACCCTTAATCATTGTTGAGTGATGTCGAAGATCCATCAATATGGGGTTCTTGCTCGCAACTCAAAAGATAATCCTATAAAGATTCGTAAGTGTTTGGAGGACATGTAATGTTGAGTTTGACACACTAAATAAAATTTTTATGCAAATGTAAATGTTCTTCTTATATTGAGACTAATAGAGGCATAATGTCTATAAAATGAAATCCATGCATTATAACAGAGGGGGAAATTCTATGAGAGGAAATGCCCTTTATGCTTCCTGAAGAAAAAATGGTTCTATTGTTGAAATGAAATTGTCCTTGTAATTTTCCTACTCATTTTCCTTTTTATGTTGACTACAAGTTTCATCTTTTTCATTAAATGATGTTTTATGGTGCATCATGATTTGTCCATGTAATTTTGGTAGGTGCATTGAATGCATATATTAGTATAAGACTTCAATGTTTATATTAGTTACGTGAGATGTTAGACGTTGTTAATTGTTTATGCTAGTTTCTTAGTATATATGTGCATAAAATACCTAGATTGTCACTATGGTCACATTATGAGATTTAGTGGTTAGGGGTTAACTAGGGTTAGGGGGTTACCTTTAGGTGGATTAGAGGCTTAGGGTTTAAGGGATCTGGGTGATGCGATTTAAGGGTTTATGGGGTTAGGGGATTTGGAATTAGGGGGTTGGATATGATTCCTTTTATGATATTTATTTATGGTCGTATGCCATTTTTCTCCCCATTTGTATTTTTTTCATTTTTGATACTATGTCTTGAGGGAATAAGGAAAATGAACAAGCATTGTAGAGACCCTTAACATAATTAATTTATTTTGCACACTTTGGGATTGATTTTGTATTAGTATGTGATGTACATATTATGCTTTATAGATAATATAAGTCAAACATTTTACGTTTAAAGGAAGTATGACCCAATTTTTGTTGAACCAGTGGTGTTATTTTTATTAGATAAGACACGGTTTTAGTTAGGTTGATATTAGCTTATATACAAATGATATATCTATATATCTATCTATCTATATATATATATATATATATATATATATATATATAGCCATAAAACATGGAATAATAACATGCATATAATGTGTATTTTTCTTATTTTGTAGCTTCAAACAGAGCTCATTTGTGGAAAGAGGGGTGATAAATTGAGTTTCATTTACTTAAATTAGGAGGAAGATACCTTGGTTTAGTCATGGAAACATACTAGGAAGTAGAGTAAGTGGTATATTCCTTTGTGAAAAACCACTACTCCTCTAAAAACCAAATTGTTGCACTAGATGGAACTATATAACAAGGTGTTCACTTGGGGTATAATCAAGAAAATATTTTGGCATGGAGAACATTTATAAGGTTTATGTAAATTATTGGAGGCATATCTTTGAATTTTTTTTTGTTACCCACTCATTTTTTCCTTATAAAACCAAATACCTTAAAAAATCAAAGTAATCACAAGTTTAATATAACATTATTTAATATTTCTATATATTATTTATATTATTAAAAATACTTAAAATAATAATATTCCTTAAAATCTAATATGTCTATACCAATGGTGATTCCAGGGTTTTTATGCAATGAAGAGGGAAATGGTGTCAAGTGAATTTACAGGGCAGAATGAATCAGAAAATTTATAGGGAAGGGAAAGAACACGCGAGGGCCTTTGCCACCGAGAATAGAACCATTGCCCCATTATATAAATCACAATCCTATCCTATGGTACACTTAGGCTAAGAAGACCGGATTTAGAAGTAATCTATCTGGATCCAATTGATGTTTGAAGACACATAGAGTAAATGGAATTGGAATTCATGAAATTATAAACATGGTGATGAGATTGGTGTCGGTGAAATTAAAATTGTCAAATATTTGTATTGAGCTTAACGTTGAGTCTCCACTTCCTGGTGATGAGATTGATGTAGGTGGACAAAAATTGAAACTGTCAAATATTTGTATTGAGCTTCACGTTGAGTCTCCACTGCCTCCAGAATGGCAGCAATGTTTAGACCTTCAGGTTTGTTTCCTTCTATGTTTTTTTTAATTACCTATTGTGTTTTTTTATTCATGTTTTTTTGTTGTTGTGGATGTGGTGAAGATGAAATGGCTCAAATATATTTTCATGCATGAAGCATGAGCTGTCCAGGGAAATTGGGAAATTCCCATTTGATGTGAGAAATAAAACCAACCAACCATTGCAACAATGCCAGTGACTCTACCCTCAAGGCTTCCCCAACACTTCCACTGGAAATCTCCCAGGGTGTCAAAAAATTGAAGCCAATCTCAAATTTTTCATATACCAAAACTATGCAGGGAAACATTATAGGAGGGTATCCCAAGAGTGACAGAAAATGCAAGGAGCCCACAAATATGTATGCAGAAGATGGTCCTATAACTGCTGAGTTCACGAAAGTCAGTAGGGCCTCAATGAGGGTTGGAACTAGAAATTGCAAAGTTTCTATTGAAGGATATAAAATATTGGGTCCAAATTTTTTCCAATACGATGCACTGGAATTGGCCCCTGAGCTTCTGGGGGAAGCTCCTTTGCACAAATTATAGAGGTGTGTGTAGTTTATTTATGTAAATATTATGGGATAGATTTATCTTTTCTGTTATGTTTTGTAAGTCTTGGTAGAGGAATTAAACCCATGGCCTACCCTCGATTGGTGGGTTGCTTTACCACTGAGCTCTCTATCCATAAAATGTCATCGTAACTTGGATTGTTGATAAAATGGTTGGCTACAATGAAGGCGTCATTATGTTTTTTATATTTGATAAACCCCTAAGAAAGACCTAAATTTCTTCTTCTATTGTTTGGGACTAAGGCAGTAAGGAGCGGAGGAGTTGGCGTGATCTGTAATAATGGTGAGTATGATCTCAACCTAAATTTGGTATGCACATTTTATGATCTGTAGGTTCCAAAATAAATCTATGTATTATCATTTCTAGGTGCCAATTTCGATCTTTGCATATATCATATCCCAGCTCAATCTATGTATATATCTCAGTTCATATTGGTCTGTATGCATTTGTTAATTTTTGGTTGGGGAAAAAGGGGATCATCATTGCTATTCTGACCATCTGAGTAGTCTGGAAGATGTGAATAGTTTAAAGTATAAAACCTATCAGGCCTTGAATATACGCTTATTTCTTATTTCCCCCCAAAAAATACATCCGTAGAGTTCTAGGGTTTATAAACATAGCTAAATCTATAATTCCAAACTCTCAATGATTGAATCAGGAAGCAAGTTCTTTACTAGTAAAGACAAACAATGCATATCAAAAATTTTGTGTTTAGAGGAGGGAACAACAGTTTTGATCAATACAGGCTAGTTTTGATCATCAGTGCATAAATAAGAGAAATTGTGTGTTGAAATATTGTAACTTCGAAGAATATTCTATATGTATCTTTTGTGGTCCTCGATGGTCCTACCGGGAGAATCACTTCTATTACTTTGTACCCCGATGCTTCTAATCGGAAGAACTAATAAGAGTCATGAGGTAATCCCCTCTAATTATAAAGGTGGGTCATTAACACCCCATGTGGTTACTTGAGCCTACATGTGTAACTCAAGCCTACATGATTAACTCAAGCCCACATCTCAAATGTGATAATTAAAGTAAACAGATGAATATAAATAGAGGTGTGGCGCTCCTCATTTGAAGCACACACTCTCAGTTATGTAGCACATTAGTGGAGAAGAGAAGAGTAGCTGGAGAAGGAGAAGGATTAGGCTTTGATCTCCTTGTTGGTTTTATCTTTTATCTTTTGGGGCATCTATATTAAGGAAGCTTTCGCTGGGTTTTTCCATTTAGGGTTTTCCTAGGATAAATATTTATGTTCCTTTTGTATGGTTGTGCTTTTCTATCTTTCAGTGATCCTGTTTATATGATTTTGTTATGAAATTGAAATGAAATACTAATGATCTAGCTTAGCATATGAAAATTTAACATGGTATCAGAGCCACCCTGAAAGAAGATATTGTGCAGCTACAGAATCTAGGGCTTCTTAATTTTTGGTTCTCTCTCCACAATTGATCAGCAAAATAAGTCTAGGCTGACTCTCCATTAAAGGGCGCATATTTCCGTCGAAGCAGAATTTGATTCCAAGCATTTTCAGTTTTCGGTGCGGGAAATTAGGGCTTCTTGTAGAAGATGAATTTTTGAGTGAGCCCACAGGGGCTTCACTTGTTGACCAATATCCTATCACGTTAGTTCATATTGCGGTTTTTAAAATTATTAAAAATTGAACCAATATACTGTAGGTACTGGGGGGATGAGGGGTTTAAGGTGGGGGTGGGTAGGGTGGTTTATAAATATTGAGGTATTAAAAGGGGTGGGGAGGAGGTTTTAAGTATTGGGAGGGGGTTTCAACAAAAAGATTTTGGGTCAATATCTCTGGAAATTAAGGGTATTCTTTAATATCCCACGACCGCACGTGCTATGTGAGACGTTCACTAAGTGAAGTCCCCGTGAGTGAGCCCAGCATAGGATTTCTATCCTCATCAAAATCAAATTTTAGAGACCTGGATCAACATTTTTTGTTGGGTGAAACTCTGGGAAAGTCAAACCCTAGTTTTACCCCGAGCTAGAAAAACCCTAAATACTAAAACTGCTAAGTTTTGGTACATTCGATATATCCTGAGATTGGAAGAGTTTCAGGCATTGAAAATTGTATAGGCCTACTATACAATCCTGTTGTACATTTTATCCAAAATTCAGCCTCATATTCATTATATTATGGGATATATGATCCCTCCAAGTTAGGGTTCCATCCTCTTCCAGAATTCATCCCTAAACAGGACACCTGGGGAGAATTTCTATAGCTTAGGCTACAGAGGAACAAATAGAATTACTAAAGATTTTACAAAGATATCACAGAATTTAATTTCTATGGTATGATTTTCAGAACCAGAAGATGAAACAGTGACACGTGGCAAGCCGTACAACTTTGTTGTTTTGAACAGTCCTGTAACAGGTCACCGTGGGAAAATGATCATAAATCCAAATTGGTGCAACAAATTATGATGAAACATATGGTTTTGGATCAGGGACATTCAAGGGTACCTAATTGAGAAATTTCACACATATATGAGCATTAATTTTTGGATATATCATAGAAACAGTGACAGGCATTTCTGCAGAAGAAATTGAAAAACTAAGGCTTCTTGTTTCGGGAGCTTCCCTCCACTATTTTCAGAAAAGGAGTACATTGGACATCTCCATTTGAAGAGATATATATTTCTATCAAATAATATCTAAAATATTCCAAGTTTTTAAAATTAGGGTTTCTCTGACAAACCCTAGATCAGCCAGCTCCAGAAGTAGGACGGACACCTCAAATCGGTAAGATCTAATCTTTTGCTATTTGCATTTGAGGTTCTCATTTCAAAGTGATATATCACATCAAGTTGATGATAATATTGGTGAAGTTGAAAACTTCCAAGAATGGAAGTATTTGATCTCTCTGAAGAAAATAAATTGGACAGCTACATGAGTAGAGAGGTTCCAGTTCTAGAGGGAGATGAGGCTCAAATCCTTACACTAGAAGAACTTGGTCAAGGCCAAGAAGATCATTGTGGATTCAGTCACGGATCAACTTGTACCACAAGTGTCTTCCCTAAAGACAACGAAAGAGATGTTTAATTACTTTACCAATCTATTTGAAGGAAAGACATACATTAGAAGATGACCTTAAGAAACAAATTGAAGAGGTAAAAGAAGAAGTGAAGAATGCAGAAGTGGTGATAGCTACCTTGAATGGCCTCCCAGGATCATGGGATTCATTCATGTGAGGAATGTGTTCCAGAAGGAAGTGATTACTTTCAGCTGACTCTGGGAAGAAGAAGAAGCTTGAGAAGAAGAAGATGGGAGAAATTGAAGATGAAGCTCTCACCATTCAAAGAAGATCCCTCAAGCGATGAGGAATATGAAGAACTCAATTATTGAAGAACCTTTTATCCATCTTATCATATGGATAAAAAATGATGATGTCACGAATGAGGAATATGATGAAGTAGAAGGATCAAGAAGGAGTCTACCCATGAAATGATTAAAATATAAGTATTCAATTTTCATTTCATGATATTGTTTTGTTATACATTTGATTATATTCAGTTGATGTGTTATGCATGATATAATGGTTGCATTAATGACAGTAGTGAGATATGGATGAATGTTGTGTTGGATAAACAGTTGCATGATGCATAAGAATTTGTCGTTATGTATATGTTTTATGAAATATTTATAACCATGCAACTGGTGCATTTGAATTGTAGGAAAGGTCCTGTGCAACCACCTACAAGAAAAGAAGGATGAGACTTGTTCTGAAGAACAACTAATGACAATTCAATAAACATGAATCTGAAGCTCCCAGGGTTAGAGACATCATGACGAAGGAAAGAGATTCAGAGAGCTGTAGATCCACCTCGAAGGATGAAGACCACCATGGCTATGAAAGAAGCTATGATCAAAGAGTAACAATTGATCATTCAATATGGTTTCGAGACATAAAGGGAAGTACGTAGTATCTTCCATATGGATCCATAAGAACAAGTGTACAAAGCAAGGTTCGTGATTTGCCTCAAAATAATAGACTATGACATGACATACTCTATTGACAAGTATATATCAAGCATAGAACCACCTGTACATAATGAAGAGGGAAGATGATACTCCACTTCACGGGGAGTGACTACAGAAGATATCTGAGTTCAACATGGTATGACATGATGGACAACTTCTTTATGGATCGAGACTTTACCAAGAGTAAAGTGGGTTCCAACCTTCAAGGTTGAATGCAGAAGACTAGGATATGTTGATTGTTAGAAAACCGGACCACAGAGCAATAACAGATATACAAATAAATCAATAAACAAGATGCAAAACACATTAAAACATTACAGAGAGACATAGATATAACGTGGTTCACCCAAACGAAGGGATACGTCCACAAAGAAATTTGTCGGTCCTTTTATTACAATTTAGAAAGATGAAGGGATACACCCTATAGAAAAAACGTTGCACTTCCTCTTCACGCTCTCACAGTCTCTCTTCCAATACAATAGAATACCATACCCAGTTGATTTACAATGCTCTCTTTTATAGGGGAAATACAATGGGAAAATTCTAGGGTTAACCCAATACCATGGGTCTATAATACTATTGGCCAACACACATCCCCCAAAAAAATTTCGGGGGCTTCGCCCCCAAACCGCCATTTTCTCGAGGGCGCTACCCCTAAATTCCTGTGTCTCAGGGGCGTTGCCCTCAAACCCAAAGGCAGGGGGAACGAGTGTACACTAATCCTGGGTTACAATCACAACTGAATAATATCTCTGGATCTGGAAGATTAGGCTCCACAACCAACAATCTCCCACTTGGGGACTAATCACAGCAACTCCACCGCTACTGCACTTGCTGGACTATGTTCTAGACCTTGGAGTTGGAAAATTTCTTCTTTTCACCTTCATGTTTTAAGACCAATAGAAACCGAGCAGGAACTCAGTTTCTCTCTGGTTACTCCCTTTGTCAACATGTTTGCAGGATTCTGGCTAGTGTGAATCTTTTCCAGTTTTAACAGTTCTTCATCTAGAACAGATCTTATGAAGTGGTACTTCAGTTGTATATGTTTAGTCCTCGAATGAATGGCACTCTGGCTGTCACTGTATAGCCTACTACTCTCCTGTTTCTTACCCAGTTCCTCCATGAACCTATGCAAGCATATCATCTCCTTACTAGCCTCTATAGCATCAACATTCTCTGCTTCCATTGTTGAAAGTGCAACAACCTATTGCAGTTTTGAAATCTAACTTACTACTATTCCAGCTACAGTGAACACATACCCTATGGTGCTCCTCTTCCTGTATTTATCACCAGCCATATCTGCAACAACATATCCCTGTAGAATAGTGTCTAAACCTCCAAAACATAATGCATGAGAAGTGGTACCTCTCAAATACTTGAGAATCCACTGTACTGCTTTCCAATGCTCTTTACCTGGATTATTCATATACTTGCTCACAACTCCCACTGCATGTGCAATATCTAGTCCTGTGCACACCATGGCATACATCAAGCTCCCAACTACTGATGAATAGGGAATCTTTGACATGTAATCTATCTCTTCCTGTGTCTATGGACACATATGCTTGCTTAGTTTGAAATGGCTTGCCAAAGGTGTGCTGACTAATTTTGCATTCTGCATTCTAAACCTATGCAACACCTTTTCTATTTACTCACCTTTAGAGAATGTCAATTTGCAATTTTTCCTGTCTCTTGTTATTCTCATACCAAGGATTTTCTTTGCAGCACCCAAATCCTTCATTGCAAATGATTTAGCTAGTTTTCTTTTGAGCACATTTATATCCTGCATGTTAGACCCTGCAACAAGCATGTCATCCACATACAATAACAAGATAATATATCTTCCATTATCTAGCCTCTTGAAATAAACATAGTTGTCAGAATGACATCTATCATAACCTTTCTGTATCATAAACTTATCAAATTTTAAATACCACTTCCTTGGAGCTTGCTTCAAGCCATACAAGCTCTTCTTCAACCTGCAAACCAAATTCTCCTTCCCTTTGACCTCATACCCTTGTGGCTACTGCATATAAATCTCTTCCTCCAAATCCCCATGGAGAAAGGCCGTTTTTACATCTAATTGTTCAAGATGCAAATCTTCTACCACCACTAGACTTAAAATAGTTCTAATTGAAGTCATTTTAACAACAGGAGAAAATATTTCATCAAAGTCTATGCTTTTCTTTTGTGCAAACCCCTTTACAACAAGTCTAGCCTTGTACAACTTCTTTCCTCCATCTTCTTCCTTCAACCTATAAACCCATTTATTCTGTAATACCCTTTTTTCTGCAGGAAACTTAACCAGATCCCAAGTCTGGTTTCTTACCAATGAGTCCATCTCCTCATCCATGCCTTGCTCCCATTTCTTTCTAGTTTCTACCTGCATTGCTTCTTCAAAACATTCCGGTTCACCAGAATCAGTCATCAATAAATAATACAGTGAAGGAGAGAATCATTTAGGGGGGCTACTTAACCTAGTAGACTTTCTTATAGTTGCAGGAGTTTCAGGTACCTACTGCAGCTCTTGATTTTCTAGTGCTTTTGGAACTTCATTTTCTTTGATTTCATCAAGCACTTTCTACTCTGTGTTTTCCTTTTCTTCTTTCTTTCCCTGCAACTGATCTGTGTACATGACCTTTTCATTGAATACTACATCTCTACTCCTAATGATTTTGCGATTTTTAAGATCCCATAAGTGATAACCAAAATCATCAACCCCGTATCCAATAAAGGTACATTTCTTGGATTTAGCCTCAAGCTTTGTTCTATCATCTTTATCAATATGGACAAATGCTTCACAACCAAAATTTCTCAGAAATGAGTATTTACTTGTTTACCTATCCATGGCTCCTCTGGAATGCCACCATCCAAAGCACTTGAAGGCCCTTTGTTTATTAAATAAACAATAGTGTTTACAGCATCAATCCAAAACTGTAAGGGCAACCCTGCATGTAATCTCATACACCTTGCACGCTCCATGATCATTATGTTCATCCTTTCTAACACACCATTTTCTTGGGGTGTTCTAGGGACTGTCTTCTCTCTGCGAATCCCATTGTGTGAACAACAACTGACAAACTCCTTGCTGCAGTACTTGCCTCCATTATCAAATCTGAGACATTTCAACCTTTTTCCTATCTCATTCTCAGCCAAAGCTTTCCACTTCTTAAAAGTGTCAAACACATCAGATTTCTGTCTAATGCAATAAACCAAGTTTTTCTAGTTGCATCATCAATAAAAGTAACATAATAATGAGAGACACCAAGAGATTGTACTTGAGCTGGTCCCCATACATCTATATGGACAAGCTCTAACTTTTCGCTCTTCTTTTGTTTCCCAACCCTGAGAAATCTAACTCTCTTTTGTTTTCCATAAACACAATTCTCACAAAATTCCAAACTTACCTGCTTCAGATCTGGAAGCAGTTTCTTTGAGTGGAGAATCTACATCCCCTTCTCACTCATGTGGCCAAGCGTACGATGCCACAACGCTGCACCTGTTTCTGTGGAAGCTATAGAAATAGAATAATAAATATTATGAGTACATAAATATAACGTACCTATCCTATCTCCTTTTTCAATTACCATTGATCCTTTAGTGACCTTCCACCATGTTTCTCCAAGCGTAGACAAATAGCCACCATCTCCCAATTGCCCTGTTGAGATCATATTTCTTTTCATAGCAGGAATGTGTCTTACATCCTTTAGCAACCAGTCATTTCCATTATTTAGCTTAATCTGTACCTTACCCTTTCCAACAATTTTACATGGTTCATCATACCCCAATAACACATGCCCAAAATCACCTTGAACATAATCATAAAAGAATTTCCTATGGGCTCTAGCATGACATGAAGCACCTGAATCTACTACCCAGTAATCACTAGTATTATCTAATGCAAGAATCAAAGCATATTGTAACACATCACCTGCTACATTAGCTTCCTGGGTAGTCTCTTGCTGCCTCTCACCTTCCTAGGTAGTCTCTTGCTTCCTCTCACCTTTCTTCTTTGGTGCTTTGCAGTCTTTCTTTAGGTGACCTTTCTTACCACAGTTTTAGCACTCTATTTTTCTGAATCTGGACTTGGATCTTCCCTTTTTAGACTTGCTATGATTTCCTGGGCTCTTTCCTCTCTTGTTTTGTCTCCCTCTTCTCTCCATGGTCAACGCATTACCTGATGTCTCGCCTGTGCTTTTTTCTTCACATTTCCTCGCTAAGAATAACACTAACAACACCATCAAACTTAAGAGTGTTTGAACTAGGGACAGAGTTACTTACAGCCATGACCAAGCTATTCCAGCTTTCTGGCAATGAGCACAAGATTAGAAGAGCCCTAACCTCATCATCAAAGTTCACTTTTACAAAACTGAACTGTCTGGTAAGTGTATTAAACTCATTTAAATGGTCAGCAACAGATCCACCTTCCGACATCTTCATATTAAATAAACTCTTCATTAAAAATACCTTGTTAGAAGCCGAGGGTTTTTCGCAGAGCTTACTCAATGTGCTCATCACACCCTTTGTTATGTTTTCTTTCGAAATATTGAAGGCCACCGACGAAGCCAGGCATAGCCATATTGTTCCTAGTGCCTTTCTGTCAAGAACCTCCCATTCTTCATCCTTCATAGCCACCAGTTGTTTTGGTTTTCCACCCAACGGCAGGTACATATCCTTCTAGTACAGATAGTCCTCCATTTGCATGTTCCATAACTAATAGTTTTGGCCATTAAATTTCTCGACCCTAAACTTTCCTTCTTCCGCCATTGCTCCCACTCGAACCAGGAACCCTTCTTTCCTATGAGTTTAACAACCAAATAGACTTTTTGGCTCTGATACCAATTGTTAGAAAACAGGACCACACAGCAATAACAGATATATAGTTAAATCAATAAACAAGATGCAAAACACATTAAAACATTACAGAGAGACACAGATATAATGTGGTTCACCCAAACGATGGGCTATGTCCACAAAGAAATTTTCTAGTCCTTTTATTACAGTCCAGAAAGATGAAGGGATACACCCTGCAGCGAAACCATTGCACTTCCTCTTCACGCTCTCACAGTCTCTCTTCCAATACAATAGAATACCATACCCAGTTGATTTACAATGCTCTCATTTATAGAGGAAATACAATGGGAAAATTCTAGGGTTAACCCAATACCATGGGTCCACAATATTGTTGGCCAACACACATCCCAATTTTTTTTTCTGGGGCTCCACCCCCAAACCCCCATTTTCTCGAGGGCACTGCCCCCAAACCCCCTTTTTCGGGGCGCTGGCCCGAACCCCAAGGCAGGGGGAACGACTGTACAGTACTCCTGGGTTACAATCACAACTGAATAATATATCTGGATCTGGAAGATTAGGCTCCACAACCAACAATCCTGACAAGATGAACTCATGGAAGATGTCATGATAAAGGAATACTAGAATGATGTTTGAGATATAGTACTCAAACCAAAAAGCAAGAATGTGGTATCGTCCAAATGGATTTGCAAGATAAAATATGTTGTAGATAGAAGTAAGGAAAGACTTGTGGTTAGAGGTTTTCTATCAGAAAGACGGAATTATATATGAAGAGACATTTTCCCTAGATGCATGGTATACTTCAATTAGAGTTATCATGGCACTTGCATCCATGATGAAGTGGGACTTACACCAGATGGATGTGAAAACAACTTTTCTAAATGGTGTGATTGAATAAGAAGTATACATAGAATAGTCATAAGGATCTAAAGTTGAATACAGATGGACTCATGTATGCAAGTTGAAGAAGGCCCTCTATGGCCTGAAGCAAGCTCCCAGAGCCTAGTATGGAAGGATAGATAGTTTCCTAACAAAAGTCAATCCTAACCTTTACTTCAAGGTTATAGAAGATGAACATGTCATACTATTACTGTATGTGGATAATCTATTCCTGACAAGGAATGCAAAACAGATTGTAGAATGCAAGAAGAAGCTCGCTGAAGAATTTTAGATGAAAGACCTTGGGTTAATGCATTATTTCCTAGGTCTGGAAGTATGGCAAAATTCAGAAGGAATCTTTCTAAACTAGGGAAAGTATGTAAGAGAGATATTGAAAAGATTTGATATGTTGGAATACAAAGCCATGGCCATACCCATGGATTCCAACTTGAAGTTGTTAGCTGATGACTCATCAGAGTTAGTGGATGTGACTCAATATAGACATATTTTTGGGTTGTTAAATGTATCTAACAAGTACCAAACTAGACATTTGTTTTGTTGTGAACACCTTGAGTCAGTATCTAGTTCAACCTAGACGTGTTCACCAAATAGCTGCAAAACATGTGATGAGATATCTGAAAGGGACTATAGACTTTGGTATATACTATGATGGAAACCATGGCTATAGATTGTATGGCTATACAGATGTAGATTGGGTTAGAAGTATCTTAGACAAGAAAATCACATCAGGTATATTTTTTTGTTTGGGGACTGCTATGAGTTCATGGTTTAGCAGGAAACAATCTAGTGTTTCTCTTAGCACGGCTGAAGCAGAATACATAGCAAATTGCTCTGCTAAGTTGTGAATCCATATGGATTCGGAAGATGATATTAGGTCTCTTTGACCTGAAGATGCATACTACAATGATTCTATGTGATAACCAGAGTTGTGATGACAGAGAACCCTGGGTTTCGTCATAACACATAGAAATTCGGTATTTTTACATAATGTAATGCAGATGATGGTGATTCAGTATTTCTATACTGAATATATAGATGATGATGATTTTAGTATTCCCATACTGAAGATATAGATGATGGTTTAGTATTTACATAATGTATATGTAGATGATGGTGATTCAGTATTTCTATACTGAATATAGAGATGATGATGTTTCAGTATTTACATACTATAGATGCAAATGATGGTGATTTTGTATTTCTATACTAAATATAGAGGTGATGATGCTTTCAGTATTTCTATACTGAAGATATAGATGATGATGCTTTCAGTATTCACATACTGGAGATACAGATGATGATCATTCAGTATTCGCATACTGAATATTTAGATGATGATGTGTTGACAAAGCCTTTGTCTCGAGTAAAGTTCGAACACTTTCGAGACAAGCTTTGTGTTGTTTGGAAAGACCTTCCTTGAAAGGGGGAGTAGTGATGTTGTAGTGGTATTGTATCATCCCCAGGCATTTGCTCTAAAGTGATCTGGTGACCTCGGTCCTCGAGAATGAAGTGGGATTGTATCATCCCTAGGCACTTGCCCTCAAGTGATCTGGTGACCTCGTTCCTCGAGAATGAAGAGGGATTGTATCATCCTGGGACATCTGTCCATAATAGATCCGGTGACCTTGGTCCTCGAGAATGTGGTAGGATTGCATCATCCTTGGAGTTAGTCCTAAAGTGATAGGCACTGATTCTCCCGTAATCAATCTAGTGGCTTCGGTCCTTGAGAATGTGGTAGGATTGCATCATCCTTGGACATAGTCCTAAAGTGATAGGGACTGATTCTCCTGTAATCAATCCGGTGGTTTCGCTCCTAGAGAATGTGGTAGGATTGCATCATCCTTGGACATAGTCCTAAAGTGATAGGGACTGATTCTCCTGTAGTCAATTTGCTGGATTAGGTCCTCGAGAATGTGGTAGGATTGCATCATCCTTAGACTTAGTGCTAAAGTGATAGGGAATGATTCTCCCGTAATCAATCCGGTGGATTCGGTCCTCGACAATGTTTTAGGATTGCATCGTCCTTGGACATAGTCCTAAAGTGATAGGGAATGATTCTTCCGTAATCAATCCGGTAACTTCAATTGTCGAGAATGTGGTGGGATTGCATCATCCTTGGACTTTAAGTCTAAAAGTGATCCAGAGAATTTTTGTCTTTGAGTTGTGGGTTGTAGGTTGTAGCTAATGGTGATGATGCCGTACTTATTGAAAGATCAGAATATGATGATGATGGCGTACTGATCGAAAGATCAGAGTATGATGATGATGACATAATGATCAAAAAATCAGAGTATGATGATGACGTACTGATCGAAATATCAGAGTATGATGATGTTACTATAGATCGAAAGGTCAAAGTGTTGATGATGATGTTGTTGATCAAAAGGTCAAAGTACTAAAGATGTCGCTGATCGAAAGGTCAAAGTGCTGAAGATGTTGTTGCTAATCGAAAGGTCAAAGTGCTGAAGATGTTGCTGATCAAAAGGTCAAAATGCTGAAGATGTTGTTGCTGATCAAAAATTCAAAGTGCTGAAAATGTTGCTGATCGAAAGGTCAAAGTGCTGAAGATGTCATTGCTAATTGAAAGATCAAAATGTTGAAGATGTTGCTGATCAAAGCAGTCAAAGTATTAATGATGATGAAGACTAAAGATTGAATATGAAGAATACATGATTTTGAAAAGATTCCAATGATTTATAGATGTGTTACCCTGATGATGTTGATGATGTCCTCTATTTCTCTCCTATTATTGTTGTTGTTGATGTTGTTGTAGAATACCCTTCTCGTTAAGGGGGAGTGTTGAAATATTGTAACTTCGAAGAATATTCTATATGTATCTTTTGTGGTCCCCGATGGTCCTACCGGGAGAACCACTTGTATTACTTTGTACCCCAATGCTTCTAATCGGAAGAACTAATAAGATTCATAAGGTAGTCCCCTCTAATTGTAAAGGAGGGTCATTAACACCTCGTGTGGTTACTTGAGCCTACATGTGTAACTCGAGCTTACATGATTAAATCGAGCCTACATGTCAAATGTGATAATTAAAGTGAACGGATGAATATAAATAGAGGTGTGGTGCTCCTCGTTTGAAGCGCACGCTCTCACTTATGTAGCACATTAGTGGAGAAGAGAAGAGTAGCTGGAGAAGGAGGATCAGGATTTGATCTCCTTGTTGGTTTTATCTTTTATCTTTTGGGGCATCTATATTGAGGAAGCTTTTGGTGGGTTTTTCCCAGGATAAATTTGTGTGTTCCTTTTGTAAGGTTGTGCTTGTCTATATTTCAGTGATCCTGTTTATATGCTTTTGTTATGAAATCGAAATGAAATACTAATGATCTAGCTTAGCATATGAAAATTTAACATTGTGTGGTATAGGGTGTTCACAGACAAACAACCTTGTCATAACTACATTGAATATTTTTTTCCCATCAAATAATATCTAATCGAATGCTTGTCAATGTTGTGGAGGGTTGAATCAAACCCAAAGTATCCATCGTGCTTAGCACTGCCTCCATTGCTAATGCTTTGTCAGAAGAATGGCCAAGAGAAAACCCAACATAGGAAGAAGCAAAAACCATTAAAATCTTCGTTGTGTATAATAAAAACCATAGTCAAATCTCAGTGCCAAACAAAGAAATTCTACCTGAAACTATTATAGCGAACTACAATTGCTATTGCATTCTTGTAGAATGGTGTGCAAGGTTTAGGGAACTTGTAGAGGGAAGACAAGTACATGCCCACACCATTATCTTAGATTTTTCATTAATTATTTTCATAGGAAACAATTTTGTCAACATGTATGCCAAATGTGAAAGAATTGAGGATGCATGTAAAGTGTTTGATAGAATGCCTCAGAGGGAGGAAATCACATGGACCACCATAGTTATTGGGTATGCTCAGAATGGGCCAGCAGAGAAAGCCTTAAAACTCTTTCGGTAGATGTAGAAAGCAGGAATGAAACTAAATGAGTTCACATTTGCCAGCGTGATCAAGGTAGATGTGGGATTGCGGCTCTAGAAGAGGGTAGACAGGTTCATGCTTGTATTCTCAAGACGAGATTTGATTTGGATATCTTTGTGGGTAGTGCCCTTGTTGATATGTATGATAAATTCTGGTTTCTCGAGGAAGCAAGGCATGTGTTTGATTGTATGCATGAATGAAAGGTAGTTTTGTGGAGTGGGATGATTGAAGGTTATGCTCTGAATGGCCAAGATGAAGAGGCTCTCAAGGTGTTTTGGAAAGCGTTGATGATGGGGTTGATGCCAAATGATTTTACTTTATCGACTATGCTTTCTGTTTGCATGAACATCACAGTGCTTGATCAAGGCAGGTAGGTTCATTACCTTAGCATAAATCTGGATTTGATTCATACACTTTTGTGGGAAGTTATCTGGTTGGCATGTATGCGAAATGTGTGTGTATAAAAGAGGCAAGTCATTTTCCAATTTGCCTCAACAAAATTTGGCTGCATGGAATGCAATGATTATAGGATGCGCATAGCATGGGCTAGTAAAGGAGGCTCTAGAGCTCTTTTTAGAAATTGAGCTGGCAGGAATGAAACCAAATGATGTCACATTCCTTTGTGTTCTCTCTGCATGCAGCCATGTAGGGCTAGTTGATGAAGGACAACATTACTTCGATTCTATGAGTTGAGATTATGACATTACACCAAGAGGGGGACACTATGCCTGCATGGTTGATATTCTTGGCTGCTCTAGATGATTGCAGGAAGCAGATGAGTTTATCAAACAAATCCCATCTGAACCAATAGCATCCATGTGGGGTGCTTTACTTGGAACCTATAGAATGCAGGGAAATATGGAGCTGGGTAAACTTGTTGTAGATAAACGTTTTGAGTTGGATCTGCACAACTCAGGAACTCATGTGTTGTTTTCTAACATATATGCTACAGTTGGAAGGTGAGAATATGCTTCCAAAGTAAGGAATATGATGAGATAATGTGGGGTGAAAAAAGAGCCAGGACTTAGCTGAATCGAAGTTAAAATAAAGGTGCATACCTTTGTTTCAGATGAAAATTTGCACCCTGAAGCAAAATAAATCTATGCAAAGTTAAAGACATTGAATGAGAAGATGAAGGTAGCAGGATATGTGCCTGAAACAAAATTTATGCTTCATGATGTGCAAGAAGAACATAATGGATCCCTTCCTTGCTTTCATAGTGAGAAGCTGGTAGTTTCCTTTGGGATTATTAGTATGCCCATGGAGACAACTATAAGGATCATGAAGAAGCTATGAATGTGTGGTGATTTCCACAATGCCATTAAGTTCATATCCAAGGTTGTCAAGAGAGAAATTGTGGTAAGTGATACAAATCGTTTCCATCATTTCGAGGATGGAGTTTGTTCCTGCACGGATTATTGGTGAGAGTAAGTTGAATGAGTAGAAAACTAATCAATGATCTTTTGTGGGTACTCTGGGTTCACATATGTGTTTAGGCTGTGATTATGGAAGATAATTTTAACAAGAGACCCCCCCTAAGTTTTGAGTTGTAAATTTCAATGTAAACCATGATTTTCGAGTGGAATATTATCCCAGATAATATCCTCATTGGGAAATGTTTTTGTAAAATTAGAGAGCTCCAAAATGTTAGGAAGACCGCCTATTTATGTCTTTTCCTCTTCTTCTAGTCTGCGTGATAGCAATTGCTCCTACCGAAGGATGAGGAGATCACAAATATAGAGCTTTGAAGTTATATTTTTATGCATAGCATCCTAGACCTCCACATACTATCAACTTAATCGTGTTCTGGTAGGGATGAGAATTCCATAAATAATTGCACATATTCCAGACAGGATAGTCTCCTATGTCAACCTACTCAAATCACAGGTCAGTTCCTTATGTATGCTTAAGTGCTTTGAAGAATTGATCAACACATGAAAGTGAAAGAAGTGTATTTCTTGGCACACAAAGCAAGTGTCTATCCTTACTTCCTAGTAACTAAGATACCATTTTCTTAAATTGTAGCCACATCATAAAGACATGGTCACCACTGCCTTGTACTTAACTATGTAATGAAGAGTTACAAGCTGCACTAATTCACTTGTAATTATATTAACATTCATGATGATCCATGTCTATCACTATTTATCGGAGTAGGGAGGCATTCCTTCTAATCATATTTAATTATACGACTTGGAAATGTTTCTTTTATTTTTGAACAAAAAGACTTAACACTATTATATCACTTATATTTCCCAAGCATTGGAGGGGTGTAAAACCAAACCAGACACCTTAGATTTATTGTCCTCTCTTTTGGAAATGCATTTTTAGCAAAAACTCAAGCCAATGTTTTCATTCCTAGATCCAAGATTGAGTGAACTTGTGAATTTGAATATTTTGAATTGTATGGGCTTTCTTTAGAGATAGAGGCTACTTTGGGTAGGTTATAGTGGTGAGAGGATGGATAGTTTTTGAATTTAGTCCCCTTTAAATGAACATATGTCAATGTTTGGAAGCCAATCTTAGGTATTATACCAGTGAGGTTTGGTTACATTATCATGAACACCTCACTAAGCTGTTCATTCTAAATATGTCTGTCAATGGAGTTCCTAATGTACATTTCAGTTGAGTAATATCTAGAAGCTGAGATCCAGGGGTTTTAATAAGAGAAAGTATTGGGAATCCTCTATGCCAGTACAATTATGTTTTTGTTCCCCATACATCAAATTTGACAAACCATTGTTTACATTAAATAACTCCATGTCATTCCAACTTCCCTGTCTATTTAGAAACCTGCTAGGAACAAGTCTTTTATCTCTCCTTCCCACACTAGAACCACCATGAAAGAGGCTTCTGCTACTCATAGAAGAAGTTGGTATGTCCTGAAGAAAGTCCACATCAGAGGTTGATCCTTCAGAGTTTGTCAAATTCAATATTTTTGATAGACCAAGTCTAGTATTATAGCTCGATTCTCCCTTATGCAATGCCACTTTAACCTGCCCAATCTGACCCAATCTAGTAGAGAGACTACAAGTTGAACTTGGCTGCCATGATACAGTAGAATTTGGATGCACCTTGTGTCTCTTCCTCAATTTTGATGAGTTGGAAGCACCCAGTTTAGGAATTGTTGATACTGAATTTGGAAATAGTGACTTCCTGCTTGAGGGACGTCCAACAATTTCGGAGGATTCCCCTGGTTCCTTATCTTCAATTCGGTTAGCTTTGAGATCAGTCACTCTAGTACTACCCCGAATTCTTGTAGGGTAATGAGTAGGGTAATAAGTTTTGTTACTTGTCATGTCCACAACCTTTCCCAGGGTTGTTCTGCCATAAGAATTTTGCTCCCTTGAAATGACCATTTTATTATGATCTTATAAACATAAGGTAAAGCAACAGTAAAGACATGCTTTTTCCTATAAGTTTTCTTTGTCTTTAGTACCAAAAACAGAGGACCCTGGGTGCTACCAAACTCCTCATAGAACAGAATACCTATTTGACATTCCAAACTAATCCTCCTTAAATTTAATTTAGTTCTCCCTGGTCATTAAATTTGATTTCCTCCAGAATTGAGTACACACCTAATGTTTCTGTACTATTGTCTATATAAAATATAATTATGAATGAAATCTACAAGGAAAAGTTTGCAATTAAACAACGTAGTCCACAAATAAAATGAATTTCACTATTAACGTAAATTCAAAGTGTGGACTAAATACCTATGGATATTTGGCTTGAGCTGATGTTAGTGCTTTGCAAGACTCTTGCAATAATCCTATGTGGTAAGCCACAATACCTTCTAGAAGCTCCAATCATGTGTATCTTTCCAATCATTATTATTTAGCAATTAAATCTATGAAGGACACCTTCTAATGCAATCCAAATGTTGAAAAGAAAAAATTTATACTAACAGCATTTAGGTCCACTCAGAACATATATGGCATGTTCAAAGTATAGTCTCAATATGACACGGTTCCTAGATGTAAGGTGAACAAATTTAAAATCCTAGAATATGAAAACCATAAGCTAGCTGATGTTTAGAATAAATCTTTAGTAAACTCTACCAAAACAAATGATTCGTATGAACATATTCCTTTAGGATGGGATCAAGCTTGAAAGAGTTTACGTGGCAATTTCTGGACAAAATCTTCCTTGTAGAACCCTATCTCTCTCCATATTTGCACCATAGCAATGTTCAAGCCCTTTACGGGCCTCTTTTAACTGCATTCTAGCCACATCCAAACAGGATATGTCACGCTGTATGAAATAACTCCACACTCTGTCTATTTGCAGTAGCGATGCATTATCCACCCTCTAAATAGATAGGAAGGGAAAATTTTGTATACAACTAAATTGAGGACCAACAAAAATAGGAAGCCTACATATAAAGTTGGAAAATTTGAGAACCAAATAGATAACTCACCTAGATTACTTTCTGATCACAAACAGAAAATTCCTCCTGCAAGAAAAGAAATTGTCAACAAATCCCATAAACCAATTTTCACAATGTCCATCATAACTTGTCCTCCAATAGAAAAATTGATGATATAGCAAGCATAATTTTGAAAATATAGCTACAAGACCACCAGTTTTCCTTTTTTGCGCTATTAATAGAAAGATTCATAATTTGTTCCAAGACCTTCATTTCCTAGTCTAAAATAATGAAGGTAATCAAAGAACAGAGGCCCAAAGTCTATTTAGTGAACATCAACAAGTAGACATCCATATGAGAGCTGTATGAGGGATATTAAAACATCAGCAATGAGAAACCTGCATGTTACCTCTCCCATGGCAAGAATATCAAGAGCATCTTTAAATTGTCGATTTTTAATAAAATGATGCCCCTTTGCATGAAGCATCAAACCCATAACAAGGGCCCTATCACATTAAAAGCACCCTTTTGCTTCAATTTCCTTTTCATTTTAAGCTCCAGAGAGTAATAAAGTTCATATGATTATATTAGTTGCAATGCCCTGACCATATTATTTCAACTAAGACCAGAAGTACTAACATGTAAACTAGTGAATGGCATAATGAAATTGCAGTATACTGTTTCTATTGCAGGCAGTGCAAATATAGCTCTTGATCCCTGGTTTTGAGTCTGCCCAGGACAACTAAATGTATTTATTGATTTCAAACTCTGAAATATCAATTATTTAAATTTTTTTCTTGGAAAAAAAAATGAGAGCATTGAAAGTTAAAGAACAAAAAAATCAAAAGTAAAATCACACCTTTGATCTGTCTCGGTACCAACTTTCATCTTGCCTCCGCTTTGATTCTCAAGTTCGATGTTGAAGTCATCAACTTGAAAGGAATTCTCTGTATGTCTCTTTTCCATTGCATCTACTGTAGCTCTGCAGGACAAGTGAGAATATATATGTTTCAACATAAAATAAAATATAGATTGAACACCATTAACGAAGCAGGTATCATAAAATAAGAGGTATTCTCATACATGACACCCAATTTCATATCTAATATCAAAATGAGCAACAATAAGCAATGACATTTACAATTTAACATGATCCAAAACAACAAAGAGAGTTGTTTTACAGTTGGGAGTGGTCTGTGGCACATCATATAGTAAAGGAATTATGGCTCTTAGGATAGGTTACAGAATTGCTCATGCCAGCTTCCTTGGCTAGCATCAACTCATGAAAAGTAGTTGTCTTATTCAGAACATCTTCAGCAATACAACGGTATAGGAACAACTTTAATATATATAGTAAATAAAAAATGAGTATACAAAACCCAAGGAAGATTCTGACATAATTATTAAAATGAAGCAATCTAGGCCTAAAAGGAATGTGGGATGGAGAATATTCTCTAATTTTTAAGGCATTACTATTCCTACACCTATCTTTTTCCTTCCTTTTCCTTTTGTGCCACTCTTTTTTTCACTGTTCATTCCATTTGCTGTTAATGCATGTTGGGCATTCCCAACCAATCACCATCATCCATATGAGATATCTTAGAACTCAGAGGCAGCCAATAGATGGACATCTAAGCCTACAGGCCATGTAATTGAAAAACAATACAAAATAATGGAGGGCACTCGATGTTTAAATAAATAAACTTCCACTAGCAGTCATCTACATTATCTATTTTGATAGTATTGTACTATTTTCCACAAAATCCCACAATTAGGTCATACCACAAATGAATGCCTAATTATGTGCACAGTCAATGATGTGATTTCCTACTATATCCACATTATTAGTGGCCCTTATCAAGAAATCACTAGTAGAAAATGAGAATTTAATGACTAAAAAAATGACTAAAATCAGGCTATAAACGACCATTTTTTAGGGTGATTCCATGAAGATGGGTAACACTTTTTGGCCAAATTTGGTGATGAAAACCTGATTTTTTACTCATGTGCTAGATAGAAGCCCTCAAAACGCATATATGCCATGTGAATTTTGACTTGCAGTAAAAAAACAAATTATAGAATATTATGTTGGCTTCATAGTGATATTTTTTAAAAAATATTCTGATGTCATTTAACATGTGAATGTTTGAATTTAATGAACTGTGTGACCTTAAAAATTTGAAGAAGCTAATAAGTGGCTCGTGTCCACGTAGAGTAATTCATAATTGCATTAATAATTTAATATATATATATATATGAGCATGATCTACATAAAATGCAGTGTGATGTGCATATTTTTTTGTTAATTTTTTTCGCATTATACAATTATTTATTATTTTTCAAAAGTGACCACATTCGATTTCAGCATCGTTTTAAACACATATTTGTCCACGTAAAGCTATTTTTTCTATTTTTTCAAAAATTAAAAAACCAAAGATACCATTTTGAAGAGGACACGTCGATATGTGATGTGTGCATTTTTAAAAAAAATTTGGCTTTGTATTTTTAACTCTGCGGATTTTTCTTTGAGCTGCTTCGAAGTTGCAGTGTGGTTTTCTAAGTATAAGTTTTAGAAGTAATTAAAAAATAAATTTCATATGAATCCCAAAATGCGTGTATGATACCTCAATGGATAGAATATTCGTTGGTGAATTTATTGGTATCAACTCCGCTCAGTTATGTGCTAGGAATGGCAGGGTGTACACCTCTGCAAGGCACATAAAATTTTTCATTTGTTTGAATGTGGGCTAAGTCTATTTGCTTAAGCCCTCGACCGAGGTATGAACCTCGACTGAGGTATTTAAATACCTTGGTCTAGGTCTTAACGAAACCTTGACCGAGGGTTTGTAAAGCCCTCGACCGAGGGTTTAACAAACCCTCGGTCGAGGTTTCGTTAAGACCTCGACCGAGGTATTAGCTCGGTCGAGGTCCTAGTCATGTAAAATCCTTTGGAGCAAAATCCCGGGAGTGAATTCAAACATTAAGCCATGATTCCCACATTCATAGTGTAATTGCATGCTTCAACCCATCCAGGGTTTTATGGTTATTGCATGCTTCAACCATTGATTAGGGTTAGGGTTTTGGAACCTAAATAACTTTCTTGAAAGTCTATAGATAAATAGATCCACATGTGTGGGTAGTAATAGATGATGTTTAATCCACTTGGTACCATGGTGGTCAACAATATATGTCAACTTGGGGGAAGCATAAATTTTTCATACAAACTATAAATGAGGTGATATTTGCATCATTGTAAATATATAGAGTGCAAAAAAAACTTTAAGAGAGTAAAAAATTTGTTTGTAACATTTTGACCCTAAAAAATATCATTTAATCCCTCAAACATAAGGTTTTGGATCCGAAATCTACAAAGTAAGACTTGCCCCTAAAATGGGTCCTAAAATCCAACTCATCAAATATTTACACCCAAAAGGAACCAAAATAGATGAAAAATAATATATTAGTCTAGTTTAGATCATACCTCCCCATTTTTAGAGACTTTTGGTCCCTAAAAAATTCTACTAAATGAGGTGAGGAAAAATTTCCTCTACCTTGTCCCTGTAGTACCATTTAGCTTTGCATGGATGTTGTCCTTTCAACCATCCATGTGGCTAGAGTTCATACTATCCTCATTTTTTTGGATTTATTATGTAAAATAGTATTTTATGCTAACTCTTCTTGGGATTCTGGCGCTAAGTACTCTATATAAGGTAAGAATTTCTTAGGTTCCCAGTCCAACATGGAAGGTTCAAAGAGTTTCATATTTTACATGTTCACTATTGAGTAAATGCACATATATGGGGGTATATAAAGTCTACATCCATATTCTCCTACCTTCTCCAACACTTCAAAATGACAATATCACAGTTCCTTGATCCTTTTACCAACATAAAATTATTCACCCTATGCATCCCGTGGAGGAAAAAATGTTGGAAAATGGTGCAGTAAAGCAACGCTTTATGCATGCAAATGATGGAATGGGTGGAGTTGGGAAAATATGGTACATCAGATTATCTGCAGATTTAGTTGTATTTTGTGGCTTCTTCCTTTTAAAACACGACTCATTTTATTAACAACTAACTGAATGACAACCATAAGTGTATTATACCAAAAAAAATTATGATCGATCCTGGTCGTTAGAATTATACCCAAAAAAAAATAAAGTAACGCTCTTCATAAGCATATTCAATTGTAAATCACGGAAAACCCTTTCTACAATCTAAGCATCATGCCATACTCCCACCCTTTCTGCAATCTAAGTATCATCCCATACACCCCAGTTTTACCTCTGTTTGCTTCTGGTTTTGGTTGGACAAAAAAATATATCTGTCCAAAATGTTGGCTTTCTAAGAACTTGAGATTCCTATGTTGTGAGAGTTAATGGTGGGTTAGAGAGACAGAGAGTTGGGGGAGTTAATGGCGGTTAGAGAGACAGAGAGATAACAGAGCTAATGTAAGAGGTACTGGACTTAGCTGTCATATATTTCATGGAGGTAATGGACATAACTGTCACTATACATGTGGTAAAAGAGGGTTTTTTTGCAGTTTTAGAGTCAATACCAATTCTGGATTGAAGTTATAGCAACTCTGGATTGACCCGTCAATCCAGAGTTGCTATAGTTCAAATTCAAAAGTGACAACTCTAAAGAGAATTGCTCAGAGTTGACAACTCTAGAGGGTATTGTGTTGACAACTCTAGAGAATATTGCTCTATAGACAACCAATATGCACCATCCAGTAGAATTGTCAGTACCGGACACGGAACATGTACCCATAACATGAATGTGACATTTAGCATAGATACCATGCTGGGATGGCAAGACTGCATCATGTGGCCATGCTGTCCCGTTGATTCCTGCCCTCATTTTTCGGTTAAGGTAGACTCATGTAGACATCTGAAATATGTATCTTGAGCTCTCCACCACCCAGACCGGTCTGAGTAGAATTAACTGAGTTTACCAACCAACATTTATGGTTGTTCTGGCTATTCCTCCGAAGTGAAAGGTACATGTTTACACATATCAGCAAACTAATAGGGATTAGTCTCGAAGCAGTCATTGATGCATTCCTGCTTAGAACTTACTGTTCACAGGTCTCACTCACCCCAGCAAACTAATCTCGAAGCAATCATCACTGTGTTCCTACCTCTCTCAACCTGCCTGTCTGTTCACTAAGCTCACCTAGGTTTTTGTCCCTTGTCCATGCTTACAATGGCCCTTTGCTTGTTTTAAAGTTTTGGCAACCGAATAGTCTGGTTATAGGATGGAATGTAAATTATTAATCAGGGTTGCCATTATAATACAATTAAAATAAAACAATGGGGGAAACTTAAGAAAGGGCAATCAATAAGCAATTTGTTTTAGACCATTTCATGTAGATCATTTAATGCAACTGTAGTAGGAGTTTTAGATCAGAATTCTAGCAATTATTTATTTTTGAATATGTTGATTTGGGTAGTCATCCCACTATAGGTGAACATATACACATTATGATTATTATCTTCCACTTAAGTTTGTACTCCATTTGATATAAGTTTCATATAAATGCATTAAAAGGTACATTGAAGGGAATTGTGAGTTCAAAATTGTTTTTATTTCAAGTTCATCTATATACATCACCCTAATAGTTGTTATCACTTTAATTTCACTCACTTTTAATGTTTAAGTAGTCATACCACTTAATATAGTGAAATACATGATCTACAAGATATGTATACACCATCAACCGAAATAAATGAAATACCTTGACCGAGGTCCGTACCTCGACTGAGGTATTTATTAACCCTCGGTCGAGTTATTAATACCTCGACCGAGGGTTAATAAATACCTCGGTCGAGGGCTGAACAGGACCTCGGTTGAGGGCTTGATAAAACCTCGGTCGAGATATTAATACCTCGGTCGAGGGCTTGTTAAACCCTCGACCGAGGTACGTTTTTTTGTTTTTGCCGAAATGCGCTTGCCAAAAAGTGTTACCCAGGTCCGCGGATTCACCCTTGAGTCAGTGACTAATAGTAGAAAATTTCCACTATCTTATAGCTAATCGTATTTCACTAGTCATTAATAGCTTGACTTAGTAGTCATTGATTTAGTCATTGATAGACAATTCTTTAGTCATTGATAGTCAATGATTTAGTCATTGATAGTTAATGATTTAGTCATTGATTTAGTCATGGATTTATTCATGGATTTAGTCACTAAGTTAGTCATTGATTTAGTTGCTGATTTAGTCACTGATTGCAACCATTAATGACCAAATATACGACTAAATAAACTATTAAATGTTAACATATTAATGACTAAGCTAAATACGACTAAGATACGAGAAATTAGCTACTAATAGTCGTATATATGCAAATTTAGTCGTTTTTCTAGTTACAAATTTATGATAGGGCATGGAGGAATCGAACCACCAACCTCCTACCTATAATTAGGCAGGCACTCTACCATTGAGCTAGCACCCTTTAAGAAGTTGTTATTGCTTGACAATGATGATATTCAAACAAATTTATGATAGATATGAATATGCAAACTACATAATTATTACTATTACAGCTTACCAGTAACATGATTTATGATAAACCAATTCCTGAGAGCTATGTAAAATTTTCCCTGTAACTAAAGCTAATAAAAATACTACAAATACTTTTACCAAAGAGATTTAGTGAAGAGTACCTATTCCCATTCTTCATCACTATCATTCTCATTGTCCAAAGAAGAGTCCTTCCTGAAAGGATTTCGAAGCCCAATGCCATCATTGCATCAAAAACAAAGAGTCAGAAACAAAAATTTCCCTCTTATCTACTGTAATATTAAGAATCCATGGGCTCCAAGGTGTTTTAGATGTTCCTCATCATGGGCTATCAAAATTAAAACACAACCTGTTGATTTGATAATTAATAAACTTAAAATTATGCAAAGTATATTCACCTTTTCTTTGAGAAGTTTCCATAATAAGCAGGTCTATGGTTGTGATCAAACTGCAAAAGGTTTCTTCTCTTATTGTGAAGCCTATTTCATTGTGAAGCCTATTTTAGCTTTAAATCAAGTGATAAACATTCTAAGAGCCAGGAAGATTCAGAAACTTATTGCTAATGGATACTCGATGATTATCATTTGCAAAATTAGAGACTTGACTCCCTATGCACCGTAATGTCTTGCAAAAATGATCTCTAGACCTAGAATTCAAAGAATTGCAAGTATTTTGAATTGGGGAATTACCAGTATTGCAAGTATTTAGCATTGAATAATTTACTGTTTCAAAGGTACCATTTTGTATGGAGGAGTTATGCTTTGTGAATCATTATTCCTTGGCTATAAGGGCACCTAATAGTGGATTCAATAATGAAAGAGTCATGTTGCAAATATAAAGAGAAATACCCTACTCCTACAACATTACATCTTTCGAGAAACCTTTAAAGGGATTTATATTTGGCTTCTAGGTGATGATACCAGTTATTTGAAAGGCAGGACAACTGGTTAAGCATGAATTAAACTTGAAGAAATTGCAAACTACTAGGTACAAAAAAATATATATCAACTATGTCTTGAGATGTACAGGATCTGAAAACAACTTCCATGATGATTGGACAACAGTTCACAGAGAGAAATAACCATTGATAAGAACTAAAATTTCCTTAGAATGTATGACCATGGTCACCTAAAATAAGACTACACTAAAATTTAGATTCTAGTAAGTGTTTGAGATTGACTAAGCCTATCGAAAAGGTTGGAGAGAGTGGTATTCTACAGTGTTCTTATATCGCACAGTTGCATAAAGGCATATTCTTATTAAGATTTATGACTTTAAAAATGAAGGAATTTACTTGACCATGAAATGCACATTTATGATGAAGCAAAGGATAGAGAAAATCATGATGAGGTTCATATTCCCCATTTGAAATGCCTACAAGAAACTATTTCTTCGTAAGGGTAATAAAGCATGTCTCCATCCTGCTTGAGTGGAATGTGAAAGTGCCCTGCCCTAATTATTTGATTATGAATTAGTTTTAAGTTCCAATTCCCTTCAGGCCCTATGGCATGTTTACACCTTCCACTCTGACTCCCCATGTGGGATGCGTTGCTTCTTCAATGGAATATAAGAGCCTCACTAAGACTTGGGTCTAGTATTTTGGTGTGGAGTTATATTTACAAGTACAAATTTCAAGGTTCATGAAGAATTGTTCAAAACCTACTATTAGTACAACATTATAACCTAGGGTATGTTTCTGCAGGAGGATAGAGGCAGGGCAGAGCAGATGGTAAGAGTAAGAGAGGGTTTGACCTAGCTAATTTAAAGAAAAAAAAATCTAAATCTTGGCTGAATTAGAGATTGAATAGTCTCTTAGTAAGGGGTAATGTGTTGGTGAGTGAGTTTAGCGCTAAGGCCTTATATTTATTTTCCCTTAGGCACCAATTTTGGAAAGTGATGCTAAGAAGTCCCCAATATGGCCAAGGGATATCTGACAATCCTACACGACATTGGTAATGTCTTGGTGCAACGTAGGGACATCCCTTGTGCAGTGTTAGATCTTAAAAGATAGGCTCATCTGAAAATGGTTATCTCTTATATTTAGATCCATAAAAATAAGTCTATATCCATAGATAACAAACTTGGAAAAATACAAAGGCTTAAAATCATTGGATAAAAAGGAAACAAAAGCTGTAAATCCCATATTAGCAAGAGGTAAAACACAATTATTAAAAGAAAATTACTAATATCCAACAACAACAACAAAAGACAAAACTCGCCCTTGGCCTCTGAAGGAACCAAAAATGTGCTTCCCTCTGAAGTACTCTGAAATCCTTGCACGTTTGGGCCAGCAGCATTATTAGATAATCCATTAATATTCAATAGTTCATGTCCATTTGTGCTTTCAAACATCTTGTCCATTTTCCCACCCCCTCTGTAATTGCCTAGATGATGTCAAATTGGGAGTGGAATAATGGCTTGATATTTCTACAGAACCTTCTGACCTTGCAAATAAAATATTGACTGCTTGCTATTCTAAGACTTCCATGAACTTGATATTTCCTTTGACATCCCATTGCATTTATGAGTCTCAATAAGGAGTAAATTTGCTAAATTGTGAGGACTATTTAATACACTATCATCTGAATCAAAATTCAAAGTCAATATGTTTGAAATTATACTGTTTTCTCCAACATCTGAGCCATTCATATAAACTTCTGGAAGGATTTTACACACCAAATTCTCCAAGCATTCTAGCTTTCCAGAACTGGCATTAGAATCTCTAGCAATTTCTACTTTCTCAGGAATTTGAAAACTAGTACTTCTACTTCTATCGATTGCATCTAACATAGAATCATTTTCAAAATTTTGGATAGAGCTTGTACTAGTATTTCTATCTTTTGAAACTGATCTTTCCTCTAACATAGGCTCATTTTCACAATTTTGGATAGAACCTACACTAGTATTTTTAGCAGTTGAAACTAATATTTCCTCTGCTTTATGATCAGTAACTCCAAAGCTGTCACTGCCACCATTAAGGGTGCAAGTATTTACATACTTTTGATGAAGAGAATAATATTTAGAACTATAATCATTCACTGAAAATTAGAATTTTTCACGGTACAAGCTTCACCACTATTTGGCTGTCATATGGATTTTTAGGTTTTTTTTAACATGTATTAAAGATAATTGACCAGTAATTTTCAAATTGAATAAGTATAACCAGTCATTAAAGAATATTATCAAATATTACAGGATTATATATCATTCAAGTATTTAAGTAGCTAGGTTGATACAGTAAATAAAACTATATACTAAATAAACCATCTATAACATATATCCATGACCTATGAATTTGGAAAAAATCACGTACTTAGCATTATTATCCATTGTGCAAGCTGCCAACGAATTCAATCATAGCTCATTTTGGGCTTACCTCTCCATCTGATCTCAGAACCACTGTATGATACTTTGCTATAGAGACTACCACAAGGCATTGACCTTTCAAAGACTCAACTGCATAGGGAACATAATTCGATGCAGAATTGGAAGTGCCATAACCAAGTTGACCTTCCCTGTTGCATCCCCATGTATAGAATTCTCCAAACTTGACTATTGATGTACTATGCTTATTAGCTACTTCCATTGCAATGAGTCTTGTCTTGAGAGAACTAACCCTGCGAGGCGTCGCTTGCGTATCAATTGAGGTATATCCAGTTGACCCTCTGAAACAACAAGAAGAAAAATAAATAAACCATGGATTTATTGATCCACTTGCAAATGAGAATTCCTAAAATCTCAAACAAATAAACCATGACTCAATTCATTAACATGAAAATGAAGTCCTCCACTCTGTATATCCACAAGTCCTCAAAAATGAATAACAAACATGTGCAAAATAATGCAATCACCTCGCTCTTAGAGAAAAATAGTCCTCATGACCAAAGTCAAAAGATATACACAAAATGGCAAATCAAAACACTTGAGTTTCTCAATCGCAATACGATTTTAAAACAAATGTTTTAACCATTTTCAGCTTAATTGATCTTTTCTGGAAAATATACTTAGCACATGCATATGATACAACTTGAAATAGAATATTTCAAATTATAGATAGCACAAATTCATGATCGAGTAAGCTCAAAACAAGAAACAAACAAACAAAAGTGTTAAGAAATAACTTAGTCTCATAATATAGGCAACAAGGTCCATCTTAATGAGAGAATCAAAATATGAATCTAGATCATGATGTCACTTACCTCGGTTTGATACCCAAGTAAACACCTCCTCTCCAACAGTTTCAACAATAGAATGGTGCTTTGTTGCACCAACTACTACAACACACTATTGTCCAAATCCATTGAATACTTGATGAGGGGTAATCACAGCAGCTTGACCACTACAACACCTCCTCTCCAATAGTTGCAACAATAGAATGGTGCTTTGTTGCGCCAACTACTACAAGACACTATTGTCCAAATCCACTGAATGCTTGACGAGGGGTAATCACAGCAGCTTGACCACTACAATTTCACACTTCTAATAAATTTTCTTATCTAGCAATACAATCTGCCTAACATAAACACCTATGCAATTGGTGGTTCCCTCATCTATCTATAGGGTGACTACTGCCATGGATGTAGGTGCAGCAGTGAAGATGCCTCTAGGAGAAGCACAATAGCTAATATCACACACAATTCTTTGGTTGAGGGTGCATGCATGCTTGCACCCTATAGGTTGAGGGTGAAAATGAGTCATATGCAACATTTTCCATATTTAGGGGTGGAAATGAGTGTATGATAATATTTAAAATTTTTAAAATAAATGAGCCATACCTCAAAAATTTTCCCATTTTGAGTTTTCCTTGTTAATGTGCAGTTCATGCTTATTAGAGCTTCTGCAGTTTTTCTCAAGTCAGTGTAAAAAACTATCACTGAATATGGAAACACTGCATTTAGTTTATATAGTTTTCTGAATTTTTTAATAGCTGGAAATACAAGTGTGTTTCAAGCTTATGAGGTTCATTTTCTTTTTTTGACAATGACATTGTTCTTAGTAGCATTTCTACTTTTCATCTTGTCATGTAAAGATATGTATCTGGTTTATCTTTTCTTTCACCATCATTATATGTCTAACTTATTCTCCTTTGTAATTCTAAGTTTAGTACTTTCCAAGTAGGCTCTCCTCCTAGAATCCTCAACACTGTTTACTTATGTGCTACTATTACTGTGGATAAATTAATTTGAGTATGAAGCTTTCTTTTGCATATGTCATTATACAATTCGATAGTGCAACCTTTACATAATATAGTCACATCGCAATAATACACACACACATATAGAAAGACTACAATGGATGTGTTTATTTGTAGATAAATGTTCGTTATGCACATTTCATTATACAGTTTGATGATTGCTCTGTTTTAGTACCACCTTTTCATTTATTTCAATTGCAGCTAGAGAAGCGAGGCACTTTACATCTCAGGGTTGGGTGAAGTATCTTTATTACTTTTTGTATAAGTGTATGTCTTCGCATGTGTGTTTTTCTGCTTGTCTTCATGTGTGTGTAATGCAAAAAAGAGGATAACTATTTACTGCCTAGATGTTTGCACCTTGAGTTTTGATCACTTTTGGTGCTTAATAGATCCATAGTTGAGATGAATCTATTTTAGTATAAGCTCAATGTAGTTTATTGTTACACAAAAGTGCTGCTGAGATGTGGACACAAGGGTCACTTCATAAATGAAACATCAAAATATTTTCTAGCTTGTTTTTTGCTGGCATGCATTATCCATTAGGTTTCAAAGTAATTTTTCTTATTCATGGCCTACTGGTACTAAACTATTCTTTCTTTGTTCAGATATTGAGAGAGTTGCTAGAATACAAGGGCATTGATATAAATGCTCTGAATAAGTTAAAAGAAACAACACTTGATGTAGCAGAAAAATCACATTTTATGGAAGTTGCACCAAAAATCAAGAGTGCATTGAAAGAAGCTGGTGCTGAAAATGGCAAACATATAAGCCAACCTAAATAATGAATAGATCTAAAAAAAAATGTTAGTGACATAAAGCATGATGTGCATACATAACTTGTGCAGATTGAAAAAACACAGAGACGAGTTACTGGAATTTTAAATGAAATAAATGATTTTAAGTGAGAGGGAATCGGAAATACAGTCAAATCTGTGACGGTTGTTGCAGTTCTTATTGCAACAAAATCCTTTGCAGCTATTTACACTGCCTGGTAACTATGCAGGGCCACAAAACCTATCACAACCATGCCTATCTCTAGGACAAGCTATGATAGCTAAGAAGGTGGCATTCCAAATATTTTTTCATTTTTGACTCGGTTGGACTATTCATATCTCTTGCAGTAGTGGTTGTTCAGGTATCACTAGTTGCATGGGAAAGAAAGGCTCAAAGTAAAGTGATTTTTGTATTTAACAAGCTCATGTGGATGGCTTGTTTGTGCACTTCAATGGATTGTATTGCACTATCCTTCATTATTGTTAGTCACCATGTTCTATGGATTGCAATTACTGTAACTATAATTGGCGGATCAATAATTTTGGGGACATTAGATATCATCTGCTACTTTGCACATAGAAATTGATTTGGAAGAAGTCGTTCTGGAAGGAAGATCAGAAGGTCATCCCAGAGTAGGTCTTACTCTTGGTCAGTCATGGCAGATCTATCGGATTCAGATATTGAAATCTAGAATATATATGCAATCTAATTCCTTTGAGCTTCATTTTATTATTTTGGGGTCTCTGGCTAATCCAGCTTATCCAAGCTAGGTTCATAATTTCATCGGGTATGCTGCCAGCATTGGCAAAGTATATGTCACTCAGTCCTGCTAGTGGTGAGGCCATCTTACTTTGC
>LPNX010681288.1:254952-267454 GCA_001517045.1 Pseudotsuga menziesii | reverse complement strand
TACACATTTTAAACATGAAAATTATAAAAACATAAATTTATTAAATTTGAAAACAAAATTATAAAAACATACATTTACCAAATTTTATAAATTTATAAAAAAGAAATTTAAATTCCATTTAAATTGAAAAACAATTTAAATTGTTACCTCTTTGATCCGACATTGTGACGAGGTTAGGTTGCTTTCGGGCGATGGTCGCTATTCCTCGGTCGAGTTCTCTGTTCCTCGGTCGAGCTCTGTCTCTCGGTCGAGCGATTGAAAATGACAATTGGGGGCCCCACGGCCCCTTTTTATAATTTTTTTTGAAAAAGGTACCTCGACCGAGGTCCATACCTCGGTCGAGGGCTTTATAAAACCTCGGTCGAGGTGTTAATACCTCGGTCGAGAGTTTAACAAGCCCTCGACCGAGGTACGTTTTTTTGTTTTTGGCAAGATGCGCTTGCCAAAAAGTGTTACCCAGGTCCGTGGATTCACCCTTACCCTTCTCCTTCCAAGCTTATTCGTCGTCCATGTTAGATTCTACTTTTTCATTGCCTTATACATCATGAATTCATGTATGTCTACTTTTATGAGATGCACACATTTTCCTCATTTTTAGTTCATCTTTTTCCTTACGGATAAAACCATTCAATTTCCTTTCCATGACTATATTGCTTTGTTTTCCTTGCCATAAAAACTGTTTAACCATGAGATATTTTATCTATAGTCCTACCATGCATTTTGTACAACTTGTGTTGACTAATGTGGGATTCCTTAAGGAGCACCTTTTAACAAGTCTTTCCCCATTGACCTGAGCACACTATCTCGGATAAAGACTAGAGTTCATTTTTAGTGCCTTGAGGCTTGCATGCCTTAAGGGAAATTTCTCTCGCTAACAGTCATGGGAATACATCAATGTCCCTTGATCCTTAGATCTTGCAAGTGGCTCAACATCGGCTCATTTATTTGCACTTCGCATGATGTACTTAGGTACCTTGGAAATCATTGACATCAATGGTGAGATTTCCTCACATTGGTTAACGAAATTCATCAATAGCTGGTAATTCAATGACTTCTTTCCATGCTCGACATAGACACATTTATTTGCATGGTAATAATTCTACCATTGGGTTTTGTAGTAGGTGAAGACTATATAATTTTCATGACACCATCAACAGTTTTGCAGCATACTTCCAGCCATTTGAGAGTACCATAGTTCCACTTTCATCTCTCATCTTTTACTTCAACCAACCAAGCAACAGTTCAGATCCTTCACTTCACATTCTATGATCCAGCAATAGCAACCACATTCATATTGCATAGTTCATCAACTTTTTGTGTAAGTGAAGGTATGTTCTTTTCTAATCTTTAATCATTCAATTCCTTGAATGCTAGAAATAAATAAATTTGGAAAATTCCCTCACTACATTCCCTTTCTCCTTTTCATAAATATAATACATCTTAGGTTGCGGGGGGGAGGGGGGTGGGGGGGGGGTGGGTCTATTCATTACCATTTTACATATTCATCATCTAATTTGCCATTAACTACCATGTTTTTCCCAAAGTATGGTTTGTAAACATTGTTATATATATTGGCATGATTCATAATATGAAGAAAAGGCTTTCCAATATACATTGATGGTTCATAATTTCCAATGCATTTATACTTTTAAATCTTATTTATTGCAACAAAAATACAATGAACGAATGTTGTTAACACAGGACCCAACATTCGTTATATTCATGGTTGTCACACAAGAAGCAACCATCATGAAAAATCGTTGCCACTCATGCATTTCAAATAAATGAATGATTTATTGTTCAATACCATCATCATGTAAAGCCCCATCTACAAAGCCAAAGTTTACAAAGCCAAAGTTTTAAAGAGAATCAATGCATAGTTGCATGAGGACATGCAACAAGTTAAGTTTGGGGCATGTTTGGCCGCAAAAATATGACATTTTATTCATCTTTCATATACCATTCGTCACCTTTATTCCTATTTTATCCTTCCATAAAACCATTAATCTCCACCACTTTCATAATACATATGGGTTTATATTACCATTTTTGCAAATTATTTGTTTTGAGTATTTTTAAGAGAATTCTTGATTATATTAGAAACTAATATATTTTTCATATATATCTCAAATATTTGTGTGAGCTTTGTAATGTAGGGATATTTGAAGCTTTCAACCAAGGAGTATTCAAAAGCTTCCCAAATGTTTTCTCCATCTTTTAAAGATTTAAAGGAGATAATCCAAGCTAATTTCAAGGAGAGGATTATAGAAATATGGAGATAATATCTCATCCAATATTTGTTGGAGAATTTGAAGGGATAAGTTGAGAGAAAAGTGGATTGTAATTATGAGTTGTTTACCTTATATTTTGTTTGCGCTTCTAAGTTTACTATCTCTCAGGGTTGACAATTAAATCATTGGATATGTTATTAATTGTTTAATATTTTTCACCAACAACATGATTATTTGTGCTTCAACCTAAACCTAGATTAAAGGAGATTAAAAAATTGTTGTTAAAAAATGGAGAACAAACTTCCCACTCTGTAAGGACCATTATTCCCCTGGCATGCACCATAAAATAAATCCCCAAGCCTTATATTTCTTAATGTTGGAAGGGTTAGATAATTTTCGATTATTTTGTTTGGGATGTAATCTTAGATCTTCATAAACATATTTTATCTTTTGGAATACCTCCAATGGGGAGAAAGATAAATAATTTCTTGATTCTCATCTAAGACTATTTCTTACAATCTAAACTAGCAATATATGAACTCTTTTTTGACTCCATGACCATAGTAGAGAGTCTTGTTCATATTTAAATAACATGTTACCAACTTTAGTGTGCCTACACAAGAATTTCATTTCTCAACATCCTCACTTTCTAGACCAAAGAATTCTCCTCCTTTCACCCTTTTTTATAGAAGCCTCTATCACGTAATATTACAACATTTTCCATCCGAGTAATTCCTTCATCTTTGATATTTATACAAACTTGTCATTCATTATGAGTGAACCATCAAAACAAACCCAAGGATCCTTCCTTATTCTTACATTCCTTCCATCTACAATTTTCTACGCTAACTTATTTCGTAGAAAAGGAAAACTTATTCAACTCTAGAGCCTCGCATAATGGAAAATTTTGTATGGGATTTTGATCTTTTTCTTATCCAATCTTCAAATAATAAAGGCTCTCGAAAAAAATTCTATTTTATTACCTCATGACATAGGCCTTGGCATTTTATTAATCTTTATATGCTCATTCCACCAAGGGATTTTCACAATGAGTACCTTTTTATTTCCCAAACTCCCATAGCCTTAGGCCTAACCAATTTCTTCCAAATCACTTAGTGGATTCCTTTATCCTTCTTTCCTTTCCATAAAAATCTTATGCACCTTTGTTGGAATAGAATACTAACTACGTTAGTCACACATTTGGATCTTTCAGAGGTAGTTAGTTGACATATGTCTAGGAGAGTGGTTGAAGCAATTTATTAGTCAATAAATTAGACTAAAGCAATCCAATAGTGCACAAAACAAGGAAAATTCAAGGATTTCATCATGCACACTCACTAATCTATTCAGACCTCATTTTTCTCACTTTAAGGTGTTGGTTACATCTTGGTGCTATATAATAAAACATGCGTGGTATGTGTTGTGTTTGAAATTATTTTGGTTTCTTATATTTCTATGTATTTTGAGATATGCTCACTTGTGCTTAAGTGTTATAATGGTGTCTTTAGACACCACCTATTGTTGGAATACATCTCTCTCTAAGCTACCTAATTCCTTGGTTCTACATTAATACCTTTTCTATTTATTTTTGTACTTAATTAATTAGAATCATATATGCAACCAAAATATAGTTAGACATCTTGTTGACCAACATGAAATTCATTTCTCTACTTTTTCAAATTCCATAACCAATCCGTATGGCCTACATTTGGTTTTAGAAAAAACATTAGATACTTTAATCCCTTATCAAACTATATTTTCTTGTAAGGTAGGATTTGACTTATTCTTCTACATAGTATCTTATGGAAACAATAAAAAGATATATCTAATCCTTTACAAAATTTAACTCCATAACTATTGTTGAATTATAAAAACTCTTCATCTCACTTTGGTTCTTCCTTGGCATCTGCACTTTCATCTTGTTCTTCATCATCTTCTATGACGGGTTCACGTTCCATGTACTCGTATGCTTGTGACATTAAATATGAGATACAAAACCAAATATTTTCATAACTCAACCTAATGCATTATCTTCAAATTATATTCCACAATGCCCAATCTTTTTTACATTCAACTTGTTTTATGATCCCTTGGAATGATAACCTTTCCCCAAATATATCATATAGAAATGGCCAATTTCAAATGAATTATATTTTGGTCCAATATTTATGTGCCTTTTAGAGTGATCCATTCTCTCCTCTTTCAACCCATTTTAAACATATACATGAGCTAAGAATAGATAACATGCAAACACCTATGTTATAAATTGGATAGGTGTGACCATTGTACTATGTTATTTAAATGAAATAATAATCCAACATTGTATAAGAGAATATTCTTACTTTGTACATACATTTTTACAAGGTGGAACATATTAAGTAACCATATCACATATGTGTTTTTTTTAAGTGGTTAAAACCATTATAGAGATGAAGATGAACTATCAAATTACTCTCAATCTAGAACATATCAATTTAGAACATATAGTGACTAAACTACAAATGCATACTAAAGTAGCAGTGCATTTTACATAAGGACACTTTAAACTAATTGCTCTTAACTAAATTCAAAATGTCTAAATATCGTAGTATCCCCTTAAAAACAACTTAAGATAGAATACACACACACACACACACACACACACGTTGGGTATTGCTCCACGTAGGGCCACATGGATACATCATGAAACAACCACTGGGTAGATTGTGAGGGCATCATGTGGTATGTTAAGTCTTTCATGAAGTTTGATGGCCTACTCTTGGGAGGCATTATGAAAATGTCAAGGAAAGTTTGACTCACTCGAGTGAGACTGTAGCTCTTTGTCCAATTTACTTTGGCATTCATGGCGATCATTCCTCTCTCCAAATTTTGTATGAGCCCTAATCAAACAATAAAATTGTCGATGATTACACCGAGGAAGTGAGGCGATTATCAGCATCTTGGTATCGCTCCCCAACACCATTTTCTCTTGCATCACTCCTCCAAGTTGGTTTTGCAAATTTTGGGCCTTTGTATGCCTTTCTCTTATTCTATTAGTTTCATCCCTAGCTTCACCTCAACCATGGTTGACTCCAAGTGAACCAAGAAGAAGACTAGTGCAAGTCCTCTCCAATAGCACATTCATTGTGTTGTTCATGAGCAGGAGAAAGAAAAGGCTTGCTTTGACACTATGGTCCATCCTTCAGAGGTTGCACTCATGATATAGAAACACATCTTCAAGGATGTTTTCAAATGCTTGAGCTAGGAAAATTGGTGGAAGAACTCGGAAATAAGGTGGATGATTTAGGATCCACTCGCACTAGGGAGACTAAAATTATGGGTTTGCTATGATATACGAAAGCGTTGGTGGGTCATGTGATCTCAGACTATGAAGGGGGGCTTGCATGCCTGAATAGACCGTTTGGAGAACTGGATTCGTCATCTTACCCAAGTACATGTGGACTCAAATGCTCAATTCAATGCTAAAGATAATGCCCTCTTCTGCAAATTAATTGGCAAATCCTTCTTCAGTGCCTCAAAAAAACCCTCAATATACTCGACTAATTTTTCTCCATGTTCCTCACACGTTCGAGCTAGGAGCTACTTTTGGTGGCAAAAAACATTGACTAGGTGACGAACAACTTGCTTCTACCCCATTTTAATTTATGATGATGAATAGTTTTGGAATAAGCGGAGAACTCTTTAAGTCTAGTCCTCTCTATGTTGCCTGGTTTGAATTTTCTGTACCTAGTTTTGCGGTCATAACCTTTGGCTTGCAGGGAAACCTACAAGACACTAAAACTCTTTACATTTGTAGTCTCTTTGATAGTTTGAGATGTCTCAATGTTGTCTCAAACTACAACTTAACATTGTTGTTGTCAATAGACATTTGGCCTTTTATTTAAGAGTCATGTGGTGTTCTCTAGCTTCCTTGGACAATTTGCTAGAATTTTGAACATATATATATATATATACTTAAAAAAATTATCTATTTATTACTATTATTATATATGAAATTACGCATCCTTGGCAATTACCTTCTTATCACATATAATATAATAGAGGGAAGACCTTCAAACACTTGGCACCACATATATTGATTGGATTTGCATGGCAGTGATATCATCATAGATTTATGCCTCGCATCCAATTTTGTTAAATAAAATTATAGTTTGTTTCAAGTCCACATGAGAGATACTTGCCTTAAATACAACCAACAAACAGCTTTCCGGTGGACTGTCCGTTTCAACTTTCACATATTGAACATATTGGCGCTGTAATTAGTAGAACATATTGAACCTCACCAAAGTAGGAAGGCAAAACTGCTAAAATTAACTAGCCTGCTGTTTAGTAGGCTGTTTTGACGATCAAGAGGAGCAAGCTATTTGATCTAAAAACCATTTTTTTAGATTAAATATCCTACTACCGTCGCATTAAAACTTTTTTTTTAAAGATCAAATAGCCTACTGCCGTCGCATTTGTCCAGGCTTGATCGCCAACTTCCGTGATGTTTTTTCATCAAAACAGAAAGTGTATGTTTGGATGGAGTTATCTATTGAGCTGTATAGCATCTAATGAGTAGCAAGTTTTATGATAATTGAATCTGGGGCTTCAACAAGTTTTATGATAATTGAATCTTGAGTTGTTAGAGATTCAACAGTAGGCTTGTTGTAGCTGCATTAAATAGCCGCATTAAATGCTATACAACTTAATGGATAGCTCTTACCTATTGAAATATATTCAGATACCAGTTGTACAAAAAACATAAGACATAGGACTGTACAAGAACTTGTACATAAGACTCTCTGCAGACGACTTTATACGTTTTTAGAACTTCATATCAACTTCATGGCGGGCATCGATATCCTCGTGATTGGAAGCTGCCCAAGGCAGAGAATCCTCGTGATTGGAAGCTGCCCTTGTATCTATCCCTCTGTGTACATGTTTCGTTTAATGTCGATTCGCTTTGCTACACGTTAAGTCTTCTTATCTAACTGTACTTGGTAACCAGAGGGAATCGTTGCCAGAATGCCTGGGTTTTGACGTAATTTGTCCACAGGATACCTCCTGTTTGCAGGCCAAGCAAATGCACGTTAACCAGCGAAAAGAGTTGCCGACTGAAGTACGTGACAGGATTACAGAATGGCAGGCACTCAGATTGTAAGTATAAGTCTGCAGGATAAAATAAAACGGAATGTAGAAAATGGGTATTTGTACCACCTGGCGCAGTGAATTGAATGGGCCCTAGTACATATGTTTATCCTTAGATGAAGGTTTTTATTTTTTGTTTTCAAACTAGGAATCCTAACATTTCAATGATGGGTTTATAACTTAGGTCAGGGCAACTCAATGTTCGATTACGATAAAAGACAACCCTGGCTAATTTTTTTTTTTTTTTAAACTTCCGGAAATGGTCATTTTGGCAATTTTGTAATTTTAGCAAATAGTAATGGTTTGCTTTAAACTAATTACATTGTAGAAATTGCAATTTGAGCACTTTAAATAGGGATTTCAGCAAGCTGCATTCCAGTAAGCAGGATTTAGGGGCGTTCTCGGTGTTTTGGTTAGGGCCTATACTGCTCCATTATGATAAAAGACAACTAAAACGCCTTGCTTTTAGGGTTTCTAATATGTTTTAGGGTTTTTAATATGTAAGACAACCAAAAAGCCTTACTTTGAGGGTTCTTAATATGTTATAAAAACTGGTCAAAATTCTTTTTGCAGATTGCTATTTTTCCAATTTCATAATTTCTAACAATTATTATATTTATTCCATACTAAATCTCTCATTTTAAAACTATCCAAATTATCTAAATTGCTAATTAAACAACCTAAATTATGATTTCAACACGAATTGGTCTGCCTGATTCTGGGAGATGCCACCCAATGTTGAAGAGAAGAACTATAGATTCTGTGACCAGATTTGTACCAAGAGGAATACCACGGTTGAGGTCCTTTGAATCATTTTAATCTCCTTCATAATGACTCCCACGCTTAAACTCTCACCTATAATAATAAAATCAAATAAATAATCTATAATAACTTATCTCCACAAGCTTCACAATTACCAACTACCCTACCACTGCAGGCTATCCTGAGCTACATGCCCAACAACTTACCTACAGACAGCATCCAAGACCGCTAGTATTTCGCATATCATTTTGTTCCTTCTGTCATACCAACATATTAATGACAAGGAAAATCAACTAATTTGGACAGAAATTTGGTCAACTTTGTATTTTTCAAATGAAATCGTACATTTCAGATTTCAAATTCATATATCGCATAGTCCAACTGCAATTGTATTTTGGAGGCCTATCAGGAGAATATGCAATGAGATGTTGCTGAATCAATTTATATCATCAAAATTTATAGTTAATTTGATGATAAATTTTAGTAAAGATTTTTATGTCCAAAATTAATGAAAACAATTTTAAAAAAGGCATATGGTTGACACCTTATGATTATGATGTTGATGTTTAGAATTGCTGTCAAGAATTTGTGTATGCGGGTTTAGAAGATTTAAGTTTGGTTTTCAAAGAAGCAGATCTCATCTATATTATCATCAATTCTTAAAAATGTAAGATAAAGTCTAGACAATTTGCACTTGTTAAAAATGTAAGATAAAGTCTAGACAATTTGCATTCACTATCTAGTTAATTTTTTCGTTAAAATAAAATGCAAATTATTGGAATGGTAGGTTTAAGTTACAAATAACGTAGTCTATTTGCTGCAAAACTGACGAGAAAGGTGCAAATCCTAGTTCAGTCCCTATCATGGCAAAACCGCAGATGTATATTATATTTACTCAATGCAGATAATATTGACTTGGATTAATTTGTAGGAACAATCTGACACCAAATTATATTACCAAATTATGGATGTGTAGGAAAACCAGTGTGGGTGGGGATATTCGAGACAGCAGAATGTTTTCATTGCAACAAAGCATCCAATTATAAAATGTTTTCATCTCAACTTTTAGAATGTTTTCATTGGAACTAAGCATCCAGGTATAAAATCATCTGAACTTAGCATGCCCTCTGCCCAATACATCAACCTTCAATCTTGCACAACGGTCTGCAACAACACGATAATCTCAGATAATTTTAGAGATGATGATAACTGACTATAATTTTCTTGATTTATTCTCTTTGTATTGACGGGATTTTGTTTGTGATCACAAACATCAATTACTGCCAATTTGTCGTGCTTGAGCGTGTGATCAGTTTTTCTTACAAGTAATTATTTCTAGTATTCGACGGATGGTAGTGTATCTAAGTTGGTGCTCAAGTATTGCAAAAACACTCTACGTTTACCACAATGGTAATCTTTTTTTGTGACTCGATTCTGAGTTGCTCTTTCAAATTACATTTGAGACCTACGAGGCGAAATGGTACTTGGATATTTAATTGGTTTTTATTTTTATTTTTTACTATAATACATATTTAGACTGTATAAAGAAGAAATGTGTAATGTAGTATGCTATTAGCAGTTTATGGTCAATTAGATTTATTCATTGCTCTTCACATTTAATGAAATAGGTCATGGAGTTTGCTTCTCTTATTTTTATTAGTATAAATAACATGTGTTTTTTCTAAGGAAGGCTTGCAAATTTCTCTATCACAAGGGTCCTAGCATAAAGATGGGGATCTTTTAGATGCAAAGCATGTTTTACAAAATATGTTCTTGTTGTAGAATTCAAAAATGCATACACATTTATTAAATATAGGAATAGGAAATCTCGAGGAATCCAAGTGGAATGCCATGAGATTAGGAGAACAAAATGGGTACCCATTTTAGAGAGCCAAAATGTGTACATGTTTTAAAGAAGCAAAACACATACACATTTTGTAAAGCATATTTAAATCCCCAAATAAGGTCCCTAACACCCTTCTCCAACCCCCTAATACCCCCTATAAACCTCCCTAACCCCCTATTACCCCCTCTTCAGCTCCCTAACACCCCCTACCCCTAATCACTCACAACCTGTAGCCAACTCCCCAAGACACCCCCAACCCCCTAACACCCCCTTACCCCTAATCACCCACACCCTACACCTACCCCCGTCTCTCCCCCCACACCCATAACACACCCCCCCCGCCCCCTCTCTCTTTCTCTCTCCAACCCATTTCCTCCTCTTCCTAACCCTTACCAATCCCTTCTCTTACTCTCTTTCTCCTCTACTCCACTAACCTCCTTTTAACCCAAAAAATCTCCCAATGAGCTCTACATGACCTACACCACATAAAGACATCCATGCACGACCCTCATTTGATCCTCAGAAAGGCTTAAAAATATGAAAAAGGGCTTAAAAGCCCCCAAAAATAGCTCTCATATGGGCTAAAACCTCCAAAAATGGGCTAAAACCCCTTAAAGGAGCTTAAAACCCCCAAAGGAGCTAATAATTGGGCAAAATGGGCTGAAAGCCCCAAAAAATGGCTAAAGCCCTAACCAGGGGCTTAAAACCGTAAATCTCTAGGAAAAAACTATAAATAGAGGGGTGGAGGTCACTCTCAAAACACTCCTTCTCTTCCTATCGTTATGCTTCCTATGTGAGTGCCTTGAGACCATTTGCCTCTCAAGCCATTCACCCTCTCTCTCCTCCATTGCTCCACAAGCCAAGCTTCCATCCCAAAGAGAGAGATGTGCTTCCAAAGCTAGGGCATGGTGGCCCATTTCCATCCAAATAGAAGGTATAATTTTTCTTTTGTGTCATTTTAATTCTATTTTTCTAACATATTTTGATTGCAAGCTTGTTGTCTAATGCTTTGTTGCAAGTTTCCATTGATTTCTTGCAGCCATTCTTGTTTTCTAACCATTTCATGTAGGGTTTCATAATTTAGTTTCAATATTGTTTTGCAGGTTTTCTTCCACCTCACAGGAACCTTACCCTTCCGTCCTATAGAAGGAAGGTGGCCATTTCTACCTATAGCTAGGGTGAAATCCCTACTACAAATTCGGTGACCATACTAGGTCGATCCCACATGATGTCACATACACCAATTTTGTAAAATTATGTAATTTGTTTTATTTATTTCTGAGACATTATGTTAAACTTAATCCTAAGTAGGGATTGATGACTCAGCAGAGTCAACAGTTATGGAGTGTAATTCAGAATATTTTATGAATAATAAATAAATTGTGGAGACAACAACATGGGAGAGCTATTAAAAAGAGGTTACTGGTCAAACTGGTGGATGGAACTAGGTGGCAGGCAAAAGACAAGTGGCAGCATCCTCAAACACTTCCTAAGTTGCAGGTGGCAACTTCCCTATATTTGGGGTCATGATTCCCCAAGAAAGTGGAATGTGAGCAGGTGGCTCATTAAATGACAGTTAACCCAACTAAGACCTAGGCAATCTTTAACAGTACTCAATGAAGAGAGCTGAGGCTGCTCAGTTTTTATTCCAGGAAGAATTCATTCAGGTGAATGTGATTCAGGAATTTCATTGAGGAAAGAGGGAAAACAGTAAGGAAGTGTTGTGAGTGATTGCTGCAGTAACTTGATTCTTATTACAGCCATTTGGGCTGAGAGAACAGACTGATAGTTCTGAGTTAATACTGAGTTGAAGACTGGTATTTGGTTTGCTGCACTTAGTTCCAAGCCACGGAGACCAGAGCAAGCTCGGGGGTCCTCAGAAGTCGCTGTCTGAGCGCTCTCCAGGAATTGGTAGGGAGGAACGGCCTCCCATTGCTGTTGTTGTCCACAGCATTAAACAGGTTTTTCATTCATTTCTTTATGTCTTTCTGAGTATAAATGGATGAATGTTATAATTATTTATATGTCTAGTAATTAATTAGTATCTGTAAATTTGGTATCTTAGAATGTTAATAGTAAAACTTGTTAGTATCACTGTGTTTTTCCACATCTGGTATCACCAGATAGTACTCTAGCACAGTATCTCAGTGTTAGAAGCAGTATACTTCTGAACTGAGTTTCCTAATTTATATGCAGTATTTACACGTGTTTTTACAAACTCATGAACCATTTTCTTACAGTCTTACAATCTAGTTTCAGTAATATATTCTGTTTTCTGAATTTAGTAACTATAAGATTAAAAAGACAGAATAGATACTTTTACAGATAAAGTAGGGTTTATAATCTTCTAGTTTTAAGAAGGATTCTTTTCTTAGAAGTTAAATAAAATAATCTGACAGTAGGATATGATTATGTATCTGTATTTTATTTGTTTAATGTTATAGATGTTTTCCTATTTTTTTTATCAGTCTGTAAACTAGTTAAGAATACAAAGTTTCTGTTCTGTATACTTTATATTTTACTAAAGTTTTAA
>LPNX010681288.1:204690-253088 GCA_001517045.1 Pseudotsuga menziesii | reverse complement strand
TGTTCTTTAACAACCCTTAGTTTTGTGTGGGTTTATGGTTATTGAGTCTTGTCAAATACAAGAGCATTGATAGAATTTATAAGAACTTTATTTATAGTTTTCACTTCGTATGATGATTAGTATAATCGCAACTATTTTTCATGTGCAAAAATTACAAGAATTAATATGTGATAAATAGACTAGTAATTATGTAAACTGTCATTACCTTTTTCTTGATGTTTATTAAACCTGGGAGTTCATAGTAAAAGAGATTATGATACTATATGATAAATCCCAAGGTGCACATAAAAACTTAAATCAGTTATTGATCGTGGAAATAAGATAATTTCCATCATTTCCACACTCTTGAAATTTTACTAAATATAGACTTTTATCTAGCAGGAAATCCGGTAACTGCTAGAGGTAAAGCATATATGGACTTTACGTATTACAATATTTATAATTGTTGTCTACAGTAAAACATATCCTGAATTTGTATACTGGGCATAACATGTCAAACAGTAATTAGGTAAAAATGAAATAAGATCAAATATGATAATCCAGATTTAAGCTATGAACTAGATAATATGAGTGCACTACAGTAAACTCATTAGATTCAGTATTCCATAAGGATATTTTTAATGTTGCTAGTATAAATGAAAATGGCTATCTATTTCTCTAGTAACTCAAAAACTATCTATCTATGAATTTTACATTATAAAAAAAAAGGTACAGGGAAAGCTTTACCTGTAGGAAGCTGAACAGTCTGGCTAACATGCATTATATCTATATTTCTTTAGTGAAGGAAATTGGTACAGCATATGATTTCTATTACTTTAAAAGGATCTGTTAAGCGGTAATCCCAAAACTTTACCTGGGTATCTGTAAGAGAAAGAAAACTGTTGCGTTAGCTTAGTAGCTAAGTAAGCCCAGTCTAACATAGCATGTCCCCTTGCTGTTGCAAACAGAAAACAATCAGATAAACTAACAAGAAACTCATCTTGTATTCTAAACACAAATAAAAATCATTCAGTTACAAAACTAATAGCATTAACTAATCAATAATTAATGATTGCATTAGTGTGAGTTTATGCTATTTATAAAAGTTTAAATTTTTTTGAAATTTTGGGGTTTTGACATGTGGTATGAGAGCATGGTTCAAACACTAGGCCTTGATGTGGCTCAACTACTTTCTGCAAAATAGAAAAATAATATACTAATATGTACTTTGTTTTATGTGAAAAGCAGATTTTTTTTTTTTTTTCCTGAATCTAACAAGCAGGTATGGTTAACAAAACTCCTGTAACTATTTTGATAGATCCAGGTGCTAGCTTAAGTTATATTTCACCTCAGATAGTAGAAAAGTGTCATCTGAATGTTGAAAAGTTTGATAACTCTTGGCTGGTTCAACTAGCCACAGGGGCAAAAAGGAAGGTAAATTGTTATGTTAATGATTGTGTTTAGATATGAATAGTTTTAAAACTACTGTTAAATTAAATGTGCTACCACTTGGTTCTTTTGACATACTTATAGGTATGGAATGGTTAGAACAACATAGGGTAGTGTTAAATTGTTTTGATAAAATTTTTACATGTGTAAATAATAATGAACAGCTAACTGAAAGTATAAAATTGGATGAAATTTATCAAAAGTTACAAGCTACAGCTAAGGAGGAAGCCATAGAAAGTTTAACTAAAGGGTATAGTTTAAATAAAGATGGGTTTTTACTATTTAAGGACAAACTGTATGTGACAAATGTATCTAAAATTAAATTGCTGATTCTGGATGAAGTGCATAAAACCCCTTATTCAAGGCATCCAGGCTACCAGAAAACTGTCACCTTGTTGAGAAAAGATTATTTCTGGCCTAACATGAAATCTGAAACAGCTGAGTATATAGCTAGATGTTTGGACTGTCAGCAAGTTAAGACAGAACATCAACATCCAGCTGGGTTATTGCAACCTTTGCCTATTCCTAACTGGAAGTGGGAAATAATCAGCTTAGATTTCATCACTGGATTACCCAGAAATCAAAATCAGAATGATTGAATTATGGTGGTAGTAGATAAATTAAGTAAAGCAGCACATTTTATTCTTGTTAAAACCACTTGTAAGGCTGCAAATATAGCAGACATTTTCTTAAAACAGATTTTTCGGCTGCATGGTATGCCTAAGGTTATTATTTCAGACAGGGATCCTAAATTCACTGGAAATTTCTGGAAATCCTTGTTCAAAGGATTAAACACCACTCTGAATTTCAGCACCTCTTTCCATTCTCAGACGAACGGACAGACCGAAAGAGTTAATCAAGTGTTGGAAGATCTGTTGAGAATGTATGTTAAGGATCAGCCTGGTAAGTGGGAGGACTATTTGCATTTAGCAGAATTTGCATACAATAACATTTATCAATCTTCAGCTAAGTTCAGCCCTTTTGAAATTCTGTATGGGAGAAAATGTAACACTCCAATCTCCTGGAATAATCCAGTAGATAGATTAGTGTTGGGGCCCGAATTATTAAAAGAAATGGAACAGATTGTAAAACAGGTGCAGGAGAACTTGAAGGTTGCCCAGGATCGGCAAAAGAGTCAAGTAGATCTGAAAAGAAATCCTAAAGAGTTCCAGGTGGGTGAGCATGTGTTCATAAACGTAAGACCAAAGAAGAGCTCCCTAAGGTTGGGGAGTTGTGCAAAATTAGCACCACGTTATTGTGGTCCATTTGAAATTTTATCTAGAGTTGGTCAAGTTGCTTATCAGTTAGCGGTGCCACCTAATTTAAAAGTGCACAATGTTTTTCATATTTCTGTTCTGAAAAAGTATGTACATGATGCTACTCATGTGATTTATTGGAACGTTGTACAGATAGAACCAGAAGGGGAAGTTTTGGTGGAACCGGATTGTATCCTCGGGAGGAGGGAAATTACTCTACGAAATCGCACAACTGGACAGTTGAAGGTGCAATGGAAGCACCTTAGTCCTGAAGAAGCTACCTGGGAACTGGAAAGTAAGATATGGGGAGCATACCCAAATCTGTTCCAGGAGGTAGCAGAGGATGAAGAATAAGTAACATCGAGGACGATGTTACATTTTAAGGGGGTGTGTATGTCACATACCCCAATTTTGTAAAATTATGTAATTTGTTTTATTTATTTTTGAGACATTATGTTAAACTTAATCCTAAGTAGGGATTGATGACTCAGCAGAGTCAACAGTTATGGAGTGTAATTCAGAATATTTTATTAATAATAAATAAATTGTGGAGACAACAACATGGGAGAGCTGTTAAAAAGAGGTTACTGGTCAAAATGGTGGATGGAACTAGGTGGCAGGCAAAAGACAAGTGGCAGCATCCTCAAACACTTTCTAAGTTGCAGGTGGCAACTTCCCTATATTTGGGGTCATGATTCCCCAAGAAAGTGGAATGTGAGCAGGTGGCTCATTAAATGACAGTTAACCCAACTAAGACCTAGGCAATCTTTAAAAGTACTCAATGAAGAGAACTGAGGCTGCTCAGTTTTTATTCCAGGAAGAATTCATTCAGGTGAATGTGATTCAGGAATTTCATTGAGGAAAGAGGGAAAACAGTAAGGAAGTGTTGTGAGTGATTGCTGCAGTAACTTGATTCTTATTACAGCCATTTGGGCTGAGAGAACAGACTAATAGTTCTGAGTTAATACTGAGTTGAAGACTGGTATTTGGTTTGCTGCACCTAGTTCCAAGCCAGGGAGACCAGAGCAAGATCGGGGGTCCTAAGAAGTCACTGTCTGAGCGCTCTCCAGGAATTGGTAGGGAGGAACGGCCTCCCAATGCTGTTGTTGTCCACAGCATTAAACAGGTTTTTCATTCATTTCTTTATGTCTTTCTGAGTATAAATGGATGAATGTTATAATTATTTATATGTCTAGTAATTAATTAGTATCTGTAAATTTGGTATCTTAGAATGTTAGTAGTAAAACTTGTTAGTATCACTGTGTTTTTCCACATCTGGTATCACCAGATAGTACTCTAGCACAGTATCTCAGTGTTAGAAGCAGTATACTTCTGAACTGAGTTTCCTAATTTATCTGCAGTATTTACAGGTGTTTTTACAAACTCATGAACCATTTTCTTATAGTCTTACAATCTAGTTTCAGTAATATATTATGTTTTCTGAATTTAGTAACTATAAGATTAGAAAGACAGAATAGATACTTTTGCAGATAAAGTAGGGTTTATAATCTTCTAGTTTTAAGGAGGATTCTTTTCTTAGAAGTTAAATAAAATAATCTGACAGTAGGATATGATTATGTTTCTGTATTTTATTTGTTTAATGTTATAGATGTTTTCCTATTTTTTTTATGAGTCTGTAAACTAGTTAAGAATACAAAGTTTCTGTTCTGTATACTTTATATTTAACTAAAGTTAAGTATAGGTCATAACTACTATTCTATTTTTGGTAATGAGTGGTCATAGATATGTATATGGAACCATACTTAAATAATTTATGAGTATTATACAAAAATACTCAATCCTTTTTAATTATTTACAGAACTCATATAGATATTGGTAAACAACAAATAAATAGTATTCATAAGTAATATTAAGAAATAGTAATATAGTATTATATTACCTATCATATATCAACATTATGTACATTATAATAATAATAAAATTCATGCAGTATATAAGTATACGACTGCAAATTTTGGTTTATGTAGAATCTGAATATAAACAAATAAAATAAATTTATGAATTAGTCCTACTGTGGTTATTAAATAAAGAAAACTAAAAGAGTGCAATAGATTCTTTTAACTCCAAGGATTACTTTCTGTTTTCTAACTTTTAAATGATTAGAAATCAGGTTATAAAACCTGCCAGTAAGAAATTAAAATAACATTTTATTAAATAATATACTGGAAAGAACTTAAGGAACAGAACTTCTTTACTTAAATAAATTATAGTATTAATACACATTCTACAATAATACAAGAATACAGAAATAATAGATACTATGATGTTTTAAGGGTACAAACCCTAGGTATATTTATCTATTACAATCAACAGCATCATAAGGAATTTACTAATAGAAATAAAACATATTTTTAGAAAACTATAAGTCGCTCGTGGTCGAGCTTAAAAGATTTAACTTCCACAGAAAAATAATTATGTAATGCTTTACTGCCAACTAGGGCTTAATACAGTAACATGTAAATATTTATAGAAAAATTATTTATTAAGAGAAAAATAGTAATATTTCTCTTACAACCAGGTTAATGCACAAAACACAGTAAGCAACTCTTTATTCAAATCCCTTTTATACTGTGTATAAGAAGAAATACAAGTAAGGGAAAAAGAGTTATCAAAGTTTCCTTATAACTGAGGGTAAAACCTTGTTCTTTCTAATGATCAATAGAATAGCTATATCTCTCTTTTATACATTAACCTGGACCCAAATTAAAACTATACTAAAAGGCGTACAGCCTGTAAAATTATCTAAACACAGTTACACCAAAATATTATTAGTACATGAAAAGACAATATTTAAACCACGGCCGAACCTTAAACCCACAGAGCGAGTGATGAAGGGTTTATAAATTATTTATTTCTGTATAAAGCAGTCAAAATAAGAGAATAAATGCTCATTATAAACTTGAAAATGCAGTAGACGCTTTAAAGATAAGTGGTATTACAAAACAGTCAATTTAAGAGCACAACCAGCGAAGTAAAACAAAGCCGTGACTTCATTCTTACAATAGACTGACAGTCATCATCTATATTCTAGTTTCTTCTCTTTACATGATAAAAATCTTAAGTAAAGGCGAATATGTAAATACAGCCTCGGCCAAGATATTTTACATACTTTCATCGCAGGGATTAACCCTGGTAAGACTATTTAATAACCTATAGCTAAATACATTAGCAAGGAACCAAAGTAACCACTGAAATGCATCCATTCACCACAACCAGCAAGGAGGTGTGCCATGGTGGAGACCAGGCTTACCGGTGGAGCTAGAAGCCGAAGCGTGGGACGTTCCATTTGCATCGAGGAGGTCGAATCTGCCAATGGAGGACAGTCAAAAGTTAGAAACCCTAGCATTTATCATAAATAATCTGTTTATTTTCTTTTAGAATAAAAGAATGTGGGTACGAATTGTATTTACCAGCAAGGTTTGGAGATGAACATCCACTAAAAAAAAACCAAGTAACCAAGCATCGGGGTAACCAAACCCTTCTCTTTTTCTGCAAGAACGAGCTGACAGTAAACCGAGGATCTTCTTCCAAATGGAGACACAATGAGTAAGAAATCGAAGGTCTCATATGTATGCCGTGACAGAAAAATCAATGGAGCTCAAGGAAGTAACCCTAAGTCCTTCAAACGTCTACAATGCTCCCATTGATCGAGCCACAAACTTCTGCACAGAGCTATAAGGAACGCAACGAGTGAGAGCTTCAATCGAACAGCATTAGGGCAAGAAATCGACCATAACGAACCACCAGGGTTTGCAGAGCTCAAGCCCGAAGGCGAGGGAGATACTGAGGCAAGTAAAAGGGCGAGTCAACCTTATAAACATCCAGTGCATGGCGAGGAGACAGCCACAACAGCGTTTTAATTATTGCTCATGAGTGGGTCGAATGATAATGTTTCAAAATCATTTGGATGGCAAAACAAAATCATGGTATGGAGACTTCCATAAGGTCGTAACCCTTGACCTTACTTGCATTACATTATGCATATCATAATGTTAGACTATAACATATAAAACAATGCATTGCAAACTATAAACTATAATATGTCTATGATATTGATAACCCTAGCTTGGTATTTATAATGTAGACCATACATTTTAGACCTCGCTTGAGGTTAAACCCTTACATAATAACATAACAAAATGAACTTTGTGTTATAAAGGTTATAAGAAATTGGGTGTAGAGTTAAGTTAACATGGTTCATAAGATTTAATGTCTTATGATCAAATACTCTAGTCTACCATCGAAGCAATAAGTCTAACATTTCTTCTTAATGATGAGTACTGTTCATTTATGATAGAATCTAAAGAGAGATTTTGAACAAAAGGAGGGTTTGTAATAACTCCGTATACTCCTCCTATTTTATTTAGAATGGCTTGTTCTTTAACAACCCTTAGTTTTGTGTGGGTTTATGGTTATTGAGTCTTGTCAAATACAAGAGCATTGATAGAATTTATAAGAACTTTATTTATAGTTTTAACTTCGTATGATGATTAGTATAATCGCAACTATTTTTCATGTGCAAAAATTACAAGAATTAATATGTGATAAATAGACTAGTAATTATGTAAACTGTCATTACCTTTTTCTTGATGTTTATTAAACCTGGGAGTTCATAGTAAAAGAGATTACGATACTATATGATAAATCCCAAGGTGCACATAAAAAATTAAATCAGTTATTGATCGTGGAAATAAGATAATTTCCATCATTTCCACACTCTTGAAATTTTACTAAATATAGACTTATATCTAGCATGAAATCCGGTAACTGCTAGAGGTAAAGCATATATGGACTTTACGTATTACAATCTTTATAATTGTTGTCTGCAGTCAAACATATCCTGAATTTGTATACTGGGCATAACATGTCAAACAGTAATTAGGTAAAAATGAAATAGGATCAAATATGATAATCCAGATTTAAGCTATGAACTAGATAGTATGAGTGCACTACAGCAAACTCATTAGATTCAGTATTCCATAAGGATATTTTTAATGTTGCTAGTATAAATGAAAATGGCTATCTATTTCTCTAGTAACTCGAAAACTATCTATCTATGAATTTTACATTATAAAAAAAAAGGGTACAGGGAAAGCTTTACCTGTAGGAAGCTGAACAGTCTGGCTAACATGCATTATATCTATATTTCTTTAGTGAAGGAAATTGGTACAGCATATGATTTCTATTACTTTAAAAGGATCTGTTAAGCAGTAATCCCAAAACTTTACCTGGGTATCTGTAAGAGAAAGAAAACTGTTACGTTAGCTTAGTAGCTAAGTAAGCTCAGTCTAACATAGCATGTCCCCTTGCTGTTGTAAACAGAAAACAATCAGATAAACTGACAAGAAACTCAGCTTGTATTCTAAACACAAATAAAAATCATTCAGTTACAAAACTAATAGCATTAACTAATCAATAATTAATGATTGCATTAGTGTGAGTTTATGCTATTTATAAAAGTTTAAATTTTTTTGAAATTTTGGGGTTTTGACACATGATCCCTGGATTTATTTTTCAAGTTTCAGTTTTTATTTTCCCTAGTTTAGTTTTCTATCAAATCTAGTTTAGATCTGTCATTTTCTGCATTCTAATTCAGAGACGACCCTCCTTAAGGCCAAACCGAGTCCATTCGGCCATAGTACAAGTTATTGTTGGCCGTCCCCTGCTCAGGTTTAAAAAAATTCCTGTTTTCGGGCCACGTCGCACCTATCGGGCTGAAATAGGCGACCAGGTCGCCCGGTTTTGCCTGAAAGGTGCGAATTCCCTCTCAAGAGCCAGATCGCTCCTGTTTTTTGTTTTTGAGCGACCCCCTTGCCTGTATTTTGAAAAAAATTAGCGACCCCCTTGCCACATTGGCCCCAAAACATGCGATCTGTCTCTCAGATTCGATTTTTTTAAGTTATCTGGACTGTCAGTGCGGCTCAGCCGCCTCTATCTAGTCATCTGTGTTTATTTCATTTCAATTTGTGTAAATCACTATTAAATTTAATTGGTTAATGGTTTAATGAATCTCCTTAAGGCTTGAATAAAATTAATGTAGGTTAAATTTTAGTTCTTAATTGGAAATTAACACCTTGCATAGCCCTTCCTCCTTGGGATAAGGTGAAGGGTGAAGCTCATATAGTAATAGGCACTTCATCTATAATTTTTTGAGACCACTAAAAATAGGTGACTTGGAAGATAGAGGGGGTGGAGACTGATGGGGGTTTCATGGTGTTCACGTCCTCCCTGTTGACTGACCTTGCATTCGGAGAGTGACCTAAGGATCTAGGGATGGGCTTAGTCCCATTATGTTAAGAGCCCAACACTCTTTCCTAGTTGAATAGAAATACGGGTGTAAGGAAGTCACCTAGTAAGTTTACCATAGTTCAGATTCAGGTATGGTATGTGTTTAAATTTCTATTCACAATTTAGTAATTTACTGCTTTCATAAACAACTTATCCATGTTATAAGTTTTGTAATAAACCAAACAATCTCTGCGGAATATTCATAAACTATACAAGCAGCCACCAAGTATAACATAAATACAATGGACATGTACATAAATCATACCAAATAAAACAACCAAACTCAGTTCATGACGCTGAGCTACCATTAAAATTTATTAATTTACACTAATTCAAACACTTGCAGTCTTTGAGGACATAAGTTCTTGACTACCTTAACCATGGGAAGTACTTGGTCTTGGCCCATAAACTCATTGTGAGGAGTACCACAGGAACCCTAAAGTAGTTGGCCGCTAAGAGGAATTGCCAAGCGAAACGGGCAATGACCCCTACCGATTGACTAGCACTCCCATGAGGAAAAAGCCAAGCACTGTCTCCTGGCAGTCTTGGTGGCTGAGTGACCACCTGAAATCCAAGAGGAAGCCACTAAAATCGAGGTACAAAATGTCACTACCATATTTCACCACCTAACATACCAACCAGATGATTGATCCTCCATGCTCTTCCTCATGCCTAAGAGATGATCCACCACAGTTTGGGTCCTTGAACCAACACCGTCGAGACCATTCTCGACGACCCTCTACACCATCAGAAGGCCACACAACCTCTGATTCAAACTTAGAATCATACCAATCTAAGCCAGATCTACACACTGCACCATCTAGTCCAATGGTTGGTGCGAACCTGGATCCATTTTCCGGCTTGGTGATCGGTAGTTGACCCACGTTCTTACCCGACACCACCACCAACATCCCTGCTGGTGGCCCTAGCACTATCATTCAAAATGTCATAAGTCAGCTACCACCACCCATACTAACCAAGCATACTATCCCACCCATCATGCTTGGGGATAGTGTCCCGTCCACTCACACTGTCCCACTTGGCATGCCTGGGGGTAGTGGCCCTTCCACCTACACTGTCCCTCCTATCATACATGGGGGCAGTGGCTCTTCCACTCACACTATGTTGCTTACCATACACAAGGGCAATGGCCCATCCACAACGGTGCCACAAGTACCCCCAGTCACGCAGGTACATCATGTTCCTGCAAACCCCACCACCGTCGCTGCTTTGTCACACATCAACCTTGGGTCAAACCTTCCTTTCATGGCACGTATCAACCTGCCTGACTTGGCTCGGTTAACAAACGACCCCATATGCCATCAAACCTTTTGGCCTCCGATGCCAACCAAACTCCCCTCAGACATTCCTAAGTTTGAAGGGAACGCAGGGGAGTGCCCCCAAAACCATATCATGACGTTTCACCTATGGTGCTCATCAAACAACATCGTAGATGATTTGATCGGACTCAAACTGTTCCAACGAACCCTGACAGGTGTTGCAGCTAAGTGGTACATTGAGCTACCACAATCCGACTACCCAAACTTCAACTCCTTTTCCTTTATGTTCCTGCAATATTTCTAGCTCCCCATTAGATATGATGAAGGAGTGAAAATCTTGCTATATTTTTGCCAAAACATTGCGAACCACATCACCGACCACATCCATGAGTGGAGGCGAGGTCACAGCATGTGCAAGATCAAGCTTGATGACAGGATCTTCCTGGACTAGTTCTTGAAAACCTTGCTACAACCTATAGTTAAGGACGTCGCTTCCAAACATACCCAAACAAAGGAAGAGGCCATCTTAAAGGTCTAACAGTTTGACCTAATTTATGCATAGTTTGGATACCTTTACACCATTATTCCAGACGCTCCCCGTGCAGGTACCTCCAACCGTGACGCACCTGGGGCATCCCATGCTTTAGATGGCATCATAGGCTATGTCTCCCATCAACCACAGCATCACTCGACACCACCTATGATACAACCACAACCAAGAAACACCCCTAGTGTTTCCTACCCAAACCAAACTTCTGACTATGCAAGAATGATGTCCCAGTCTGAAGCTACAACTTCTTATGCACAACTTGTACCGCAGCAGCAAGCCCAGGAATTAGCTTGGCTAGCACAACAATGTGCAGGACAAATGCCCACATTTGTGGCACCTCCACCCCACAAATTATACTATGCACCACCTATCCAAGCTACTCAGTCCCCCACACCCACTCCACCAGCACCTTTAGAACAGGTGTTTGCACAACAAAACCGTCCCAACCAGCTAACCCCCAATAACCAACAAGGGCAAGCAAGAAATAACTGAGCCCGAAACCAAGGCAACAATCAACCATAGGGAGGAATCCAACAACCAAATTCTCCCAACAATGCTGGGGCAAACCTGCCAGCCCAAAATCCTCAGCAACTAAACTCACCTAGACACAATGCTCCGTTGCACACAAATCAGCCATGCAAGTTGTGTGAGGTCTACAGACACTATACACACGAATTCCCTTTCATGGGTCACGCTAAGTAGGCCATTCTCAATTAGGTTCAACATGCTACCAATATGGCAACCCCATCTCAACCCAACCCGGAACCACCAGGGCCTCCACCCATGGTCCTCCAAAACCCATTTCTAGTCCAAGGACTGGTAGCAACTGCACCCGCTCCCCAACCTAATCCCAACGCCCCGGGGGCACCTTCGACAACAAAAATAGGTGCTCACCACCTACTAGCCATGACAACTAAAGAGGTCAATTTATAGACCAGAAAAAATCAGTATGGAACTAACACTGAACTCACTGACACATCAGCAGAATCTACATCCAAAACAACCAATGAACCTCTTCATTTACCCCCTTTTCCCCTGTGCCCCTCCATACGACGGGTTTCCAACAAATTCATGGCTAGAGCTCCTGTAAGCTACAGCATCATGGATGATTTGGGCCAAACACCTACGGCCATGTCCGCTCTTGAGGTACTCAAAACTTTCCCAACACAGCAGAAATCCTTACTAGTCACCCTTGGTGTTATAGACCCCTTTGACTCCAAGTTGATCACATTCGACATAGAGAAAGGAGAACCACGGATGCCATCAACCATTGCCTTCCAAATCCTAGTATCCATTCAGAATTTGGTTGTGCACCAATGCATAGTGGACAAGGGGGCATCCACGTGCATTATGTCTACCTTGGTTTGGCAGAATCATGGATCCCCAATTCTGCAACCATCCTCTACTACTTTGTGGGCTTATGATGGCCACCCCACTACAACCCAAGGTATCCTCCCACATGTTCCCATCACATTAGTCAAGAAAACAGTATTGATTGACCTGAGAGATTGTCAATGATCAGTTGGACTAAAACCTTCTCCTCGAAAGAAGTTATATGTACGCCATGAGAGCCATAGCATTAACTATTTTCCATCTCATGATGTTCCCTCATGAAGGGAATATCATGACGGTTGACCAATTGACTTATCACATTCTGCAAGGGCTAACTGCACCAGCCAATATTATCCCTACGATTAACACCATTGATCCGCAAGGGATAACCGCACCTGCCAATGTTATCCTTGCAGTCAACACCATGGTTGACAACATACCAGCCTCCCCATTGTTGAATGTGGGCCCTGGGTTGTTTTCTGATACCACAATGATGACTTCCTTCCCCTTAGTATCACCACCGCTGACACCAAATGAGACTACGGACTTGTGCATGCTCTCATCCAACATTGCTGCACCTAAACATCAACCGAAGCTGCAGTCCTAACAAGGGTCGCAGTAAAATCCGTAACCGCAACATCATTCGTAGCCGCAACATCATTCGTAGCCGCAACATCATCCACAGTTGTAGCATTACGCGCAGTCGCAACCAAAACCTCATCCTCACATGCAACCATCAGGGAGTTATCTGGGCTGCTCCCCAGTCCACACAATTCCCTTCCTATTTGCCTCGCTAGGTGTTATGAGTAAGCCAGTAATGGCTACCTTAAACTTACCCAATTTTACATTGGGGATTCCCGTGTGGTACTCGATCCACCAACCCAACCTCCGATGCCTCGAGTATTCTTAACACCTATGCAACCCATTGCGGTTGAATCTCATCCTCCACCCGGCCTGCAAAAACCAACCACTACACCGACACCGCCTCACCCCAAAAGGGCCATGGGAAAAAATGTGAAAGCTACTGCTAAACCTCAACATATCCCACCTTGCATCATCTGTGAAGAATAGGGCCATCCAAATCAAAACTGCCTCAATATTCCCATAATCCGCGCGCATTTGGATGCCATGGATACAACGGAAAACCTCCGCATGGTTGAACTCCCAAGCGGGTCAATAGTGAGAAACAAGTCATTGAGAACAAACCATTCTTGCACCCTCTGCGGATTGTATGGACACTATTCTCACCACTGTTAGGACTTGTCCAAGTTTCGAATCACTCTAGCCAACCTTCGACAACATTCCCTTGAATATGAGATCACTCTGATCGAAGAAATCCATCCCCCACCTCCTTCATTAGACACCATGTCCATTTACATGATATCCAGTTCTATAGACCCTCTTGTCTCCAATATCATCGATGGTCCATTAGACCTGTCTCTTCATTTCTTCTGCAATGATGAGGAGATACTTGAAGCCTTAACCACCCCAGAATAACCATGGGATGACATGCACCATTGCTCGTTCTTCCTCCCCGAAGAGCTTGTGTCGCAGTCTAACCAGTTTTCCGTGGAAACCAAATATTTCATTCATGAGAAAGTCGACTGGTTCAAAAATCCCATTCCAACACTAGATGCCTTCGAAGAAGGGAACATGTCCAAGATCTCGCCAACCATCAAAATCAACATCTTAACCAATCCTGAGGTTGTTGAAGAAATCATGCTAGGAGCATCCTGCTGCTCAGAAGAAGTTGCTGCCTACAAAGCCCTCTTCCAAGAATTCTGCAACATCTTTTCCTAGTCCTACACTGAAATTCCCAGGTTGGATCCATCCATTGTGGAACACCACATTGACACATGGCCTGATGTGGCCCCCGTGCACCAAAAGCAGTGGCCCATCCATCCCTCCAAAGCTGTCATGGTTAAAGCCGAAATAGAGAAGCTGTGCACAACCGGCTTCATTTACCCCATTATGTACACCACTTAAGTTTCAAATCCTGTTCCCATGAATAAAAAATAGGGTACCATCCGTGTTTGCACAGACTCCTGCAATCTAAATTGGGCATGTCCCAAAGACAACTTCCCAACACCCTTCATCGATCAGATTATCCATGCGTGCGCCAGACATGAGGTCTTTTGCTTCATAGACGCATTTTTCGGATATAACCAAATTCATATCCGGAAACAAGATCGTTACAAGAATGCATTCACAACCCCATGGGGCACATTTGCATATTGAGTTATGCACTTTGGTCTAAAGAAAGATGGAGCCACCTTTCAGCGTGCCATGACATATTGTTTCTGCGACCTCATCCACATCATGTTGGTCTATCTTGACAACCTCATTGCACAGTCACAGAAGTAAGCACAACACATGGATGACTTGCAGAAAACCTTCCTACGGTGTCGTAAGTACAGGATCCGCTTGAACCATTTCAATTGTGTTTTCTATGTCCCAATGGGCCGTCTCCTAGGGTTCATTGTGTCACACAAAGGGATGACCACTGATCCCCTGGAAGTCCAAACCATTTTCCCTCTAACGTCACCTCTTTAAGTGACGTGTAGTTCAGCTTGTAACATAGTCTTGTCCCTTTTTGTTTTACACATTTTTTCCAAAGTAAGTCTTATGTATTGTTTCCTTCATTGCTCTAGATGAATCCTACCTTAGGTAGATATATTGGATTTGCTGACGGAGTAAGCAGATGGTCTCCAAACCTCGCCTCGGCTGCATCGGTCATCTACTCCCTGTCGCATGAGTTGATCTATATTGGCGGAATATGCATGGGCATTGCGACCAATAACTAGGATGGATACAATGGTGTCAATGGCCTCTTGGCTGCCACTCTCTAGTTGGGAATTTTCCATCTTGATGTCTTCTTAGATTTCCAGCTGCTTGTCTCCCAGTTGAACAACTACTACCAGGTACATGATCCCTGCCTCTTTAGAACATTCCCGCGCACTAAACAGATGGTTAGAACATTTGAATCCATCACATTCACATATGTTCCTAGAAACCTCAATAGTGTAGCGAATCAAATGGCTAATGACATTCTAAATTTGCACATTCATCATTACACGTAGAAAACATCAAAACCAACATCATGCATAATCATGTATAAGCATGCATACACATGTTAAAAAAAAAAATACATCACATAGGCATTTCATTTCACATCATCATAAAAAGACTCACATATAAAACCATAAAAGGCGCATCTAGGTTCGTCAAAAATATATATAGATAGATAAATTGCATGTCCAAAATATGTTTAGTACAAAATGAGAAGCCACATATGCTTTCTCAGCTGAATATACATAGCAATGCAAAAAGTCCTAAGTGCACCAACGCACTAGGGGCAGCCCCACTAGATGCTACTCAGACTCATCCTCATCCTCATCATCTAGCTAAGTATCATCATCTTCCTCAGAAGACTCGTCGTCCTCTGCAGGAAGATCCCCTCTCATCGCCTGATGAAAGTAATCACAGGCCACAACCATCGTCCTCATCACAGAGGTCCACTTGGGAGGCACACTGTGAATAGTGGCAATCAACGCATTGTCCAAATGCTGTCAACCATCATCGAAAATCCCCTCAGCAAGATGCTCCAAGTGAGGAAAAATAGCCTCCACCTCCCATCGTCGCCCACAAGGGTTCCCCACAAGGACCGCCTCCTCTGCAATCGCGACCACTCGCCTCTAATACCTGGGCGGCGAGAGAGGACTGATATCTGCATACACAAACAAAGATGCCATTAGTCTATGCATATGATCGTATAACTATCAACCAACTCAAACTACACTATGTATAAATATTAATACAAAAACATCACACATACATACCGGCTGGTCCCCATGCCTAGCCTGGAGCTCAGGGCATCTTAGGGTGCCTATGATAGTTCATACCTGCATATAGGTACTCCTCAATAACCACTGGGAGTTGTCACCACTACTTTAACAAATCCTCTATAAAGAAGCGTCCCACTATGTCGGCGCCCTCTCTCACCATCATCTAGCACCACCTGTGCATCTGCGACTCCCGCAGACCACCATCCTGCACTGCCCGATGTGGACGCAGAGTAGGTACTTTCTCAAAAGGAGCCAAAAAAAAACCCCCCGAGATGCCTTCACATTGTTCAGATGACGTCAAACAGCCAGAAGGTAGATCTGGGCCCACCCATAGTAAGTGCCCCTCATGGCTCACTCTACTATCTACAGTTGCCCTCTAGATATATTGTGGCTCCCTGTGGAATCCAAGATACACAACAATAGTGTCGCCACCACCCGTGTCGACAAGTCCTCAATGTCACACATCAAGATATGTGAGCCATGCACATACACAGTAGCGTAATAGTTCCTATCACACAACTCCTCCAACGTCTCCCCTCGAGACAGCACTGGTGCGAAGTCACCAACAACTCCCAACATAGGGAGCTCAGTCAAAAAGTACATGTCCAATAGTGTAATCTCAACATGCTTCCCCTTTATAATGAAAGCCTCCTCCCTAATGTTCCAAAATCTTACCATAGTCTGCATTAGTAGATGCAAGCTTTTCATAAGAGGAATCTACATAAACTTTAGTAATCCACAATGGACCAATGTATCATGCACATTTCTGTCCCACAATGCCGCCTCCCGGAGGTCTTTACAGTCCCTCTCACACCACTTAATCTCAGGCATCTTGCACAAGCAAAACACAGCTGTCAGCCACAACTTTTAGCAAAAAAGGACACCCAGGGATCAGGTCGCACCTGTCTGGACAAAAAGAGCGACCAGGTCGCTCAAAAAAGCCTCATAGGTGCAACTAAGTTGCTCTTTTACCCACGAAAGGTGCAACTTGGCTCAGAGAGACTTTGTTACCTACCCCACTTTTCCTCCCTCTTCGAGTGTCGAGCTTGCTTATTGGAAAAAATCTTGGTGTCCTCTGGGCACACCATTCAAAAATCAGTTCGGTCCAGGAGAGTGGAAGTAGTCTATCATAGATTACCCTAGTAGATACAGGTTCAATTCGAAAGGTTGAATCCCGAGCAGAGCTATGGGCGAAGCCACGAAGACCACCGGGATAGGGGAAGGAAAAGCACAACTGGCCTTGCCCGATGCGGACAAGCACCGTAGGACCTTATTTCTTCCAGTTCTTTACACATACCTTACTCATGCCTCTCCTATTGGTACTTTCCCTGGTGAAACCCGGGCTCTCTCATGTAGCAGAGCCATTGCTTGTTCAGGTAACCCCTTCCAGATCCAAAGGCTATTCAGGTAAGCTTATCTTCGGATCCTCCGAACACTACTATTGGTCTCCTTAAAAATGCTTGTTCTCTTTTCGAAGATGCCTTTGATCATGATTTAGCTTTCTTGGACACGGTGGACGGTGGTCGTGCTTCCCCCTCTTCTTTAGCAATAGTTGTCCCTTCAACTCTTGACCTCCTTTCTACTCCCTCTGCTGCAGTTCAACCCTGCATCCCTTCTCTGGAATCTGGTGCTTCTCTCTCTCTTGTACTTCCTTCGTGTTCATCTCCCGATCAACCACTTCCCCCTGCGGGAGTCTCTCCTTCCCCCTTATTCACGGATTTGGATTTCTCCCCTCTCTCCACCTCTGGCCACTCAGCTCTAGTTACTCCACCACATAGCCCTGTTACCTCCCCATCCTTTGCAGACCCCTCCTTACAAAAAACCCTAAATATTTTCTTAGATAAAACCCCTCTCTCCCCATCGGTCCTACCCCTAGACTCCATCCGATTTGAGAATGTTACCATAAGGAGGAAAAAATAAAAACCTCCACTTGATATTTTGGATTCTGTCCCTACCCCATATACCCCCTTATCTACTAGACTCAAAAATGCAGCTCGTCAGCCTTCCTCTTCTTCTCACAGGGTCCTTAGAGCTTCGACCCCCCAACAGAGTGGTACCTAATGTGCATCCTCACCCTTAATGTCCATGGCTTGGGGGGCTCAGCCAAACAAAAAAGCCTCTGTCACCTATTCTATTCTCTCTCAACTGATGTCGTACTCCTACAAGAAAATATGACTAGTTCTTACCTAGCCCTTCTCGCCTTTTCTAAGCTCTGCCCTAGTTGGGAATTTTGTGTGCTCAGTTCTATATGTCTTTCAGGGGGCATTCTCTCAGGGTGGAACCCGAAACTTCTCAAATGAAAAGCTTATCATACTGTAGCAGGTATCTTACTTAAGGCCATGATTCGTGGCTCATCCTTTTCTCTATCCATCCTAAATTGTTACGGTCCTTACCTCAATCGAGAACCCTTCTGGAATGCTATGGCTTTTGGTGAAATTCTCTCTTTGCCTAACCTTATCCTGGCAGGAGATATGAACTTAACATTGAATGCTTCAAAGATCTAGGGCACTAAGGCGCAACTTGACCCTCTGGGACATTTTTTTTCTAAGCTCTTCTCCAATCACCTGCTGGTGGATGTGGCCCCTACATCTGCAGGACCCACTTGGAGGAATGGAAGGATAGGGGAAGAGGGCATTTCCAAAAGAATTGATCGTTTCCTTATATCGGATCATCTTACCAGCTTCCTTTCTAGATATTGGGTATGGGCTCATAGAAGTGGGATTTCTGATCACTTCCCTATTCTTTTTTAATGGTTGGATCATCCGATCTCTTGTGCTTACCCTTTTAAATTCAACCACTCCTGGCTGGAAAATGCGGATTTTATTCAAATGGTAAGAACTGAATGGCCACTTATCTCTCCTAGCGATTCAGAGGATGCTATGAATGATCTCTCAATTAAACTTCGTCTACTAAAAGCAAAGGCTAAGTCCTGGACAAAAAATGAAACTCAAAAGTTGAAGGACAAATCAACCATTCTGGAAGATGAAATCAGCTCTCTTCTGCATTCTTCACAATCTGCTATTTTAAATGAAGAGAAGCAATGCAGATTGACTACCCTTAAATCTAAACTTCAAAATTTGTTGGACCATGAATTGTACTCTGCAAGATTACAGAGCAAGGTAACATGGGATTTGAATGGGGATTCCAATACTAAATATTTCCATGCGGTGGCATTTACCCGGAAAAATCAAAATGCCATCTGGAGTTTGAAAGATGAGGCAGGAAATTGGGTTTTTGATGATCAGAGTATCAAATCTCTGGGGACTCATTACTTTAAGAAGATCTTTGCTGATGATCATATGACAAACATTGTTTCCCAACTCAAGGTAATTCGTCTTTTTCCTTCCTTCATCTGTTCCGAAGAGAAATAGGCATTCACTGTATCAATTACACTTTCAGAAGTGGAGGCGGCACTTAAAACCTTCAAAAGAGATAAGTCGTCGGGCCCAAATGGCTGGCCTGTTGAGTTTTATCTGGCATTCTTTGATTTACTGGGGCCTAATCTTGTCAATTTGGTCGAGACCTCTAGGAGTTCAGGTAGAGTGGCTCCTTCCCTTAATTCCACCTTTATTGCTCTTATCCCCAAAAAAGAACATCCTGTATCCTTTGCTGACTTCCGCCCCATTTCTCTCTGCAATCTGGTCTATAAGTTGATTTCCAAGGTAGCGGCTTTGAGACTCAAACCTTTTTTACACAAATCCATCTCTCCATAGCAATTTGGCTTTCTGAAGAACTGTCAGATCATAAAACCCTTAGCCATTATGCAGGAAGTCCTCCATTCTGTCAAAACAAAAAATAGGTGTGCCCTTATCCTCAAGCTGGATTTGACAAAGGCTTTCGATAGAGTCAATTGGACTTTTATCCGAATTATTCTTATTCAAATTGGGGTACCTCTTGTGGGGGTGAATTGGATCCTGGGCTGTATTTCTTATGCTAATTTCACCATTCCTGTAAATGGATCTCCTTCGTTCTTCTTCTCGGCTCGACGTGGAATTAGGCAGGGATGTCCTTTTTCACCTCTAGTGTTCATCCTGGTTATTGAAGGTCTTAGTTTACTGATTGAAGATGCCAAAGTCAATGGCAGAATTAAAGGGATCAAGATTTCGCCACAACTATTTCTCACACATCTACTTTTTGTAGATGATATGATTATGTTTGGACTGGGTTCTTTTAAGGAATGGCTGGCTTTTAAATTTATACTAGATACTTTTTGTGAGGCCTCTAGTATGTGTATTAATATGGACAAATCTTTCTTTCTCCATAATGACCTGGATGCTGATCTACTTCGTAGAATCACAGGCCTCCTACCCTACAGATTTTAGCACTTAAATCAGGGCTTTAACTATCTAGGATACTTTCTTAAGCCATTGGGGTACCTGGTCAAGGATTGGCACTGGATTATATCAAAATATGAGAAGCGTATCTCTCACTGGACTAATCAAATTTTATCCCTTGGTGGTCATCTTGTTCTCATCAGATCTGTTCTTTCTAGTTTTCCTGTCTACTGGATGGCACTAGTTCTGATTCCTAATTCCATTCTAGATAAGCTCAAACAATTGATATTTTCTTTTTTGTGGGGTTCCTCACCAAATAACAAGAAGTTTCACCTCGTGGACTGGAACCTCCTTGCACGAACAACAACCATGGGCAGTTGGGGCATTAAGCATATTCCTAGGTTCATTCTTTCTTTGAAATTAAAAAGCTTCTGGCTAGCTCTTAACAGCAATGGCATTTGGTATCAGCTTCTCTCTGTAAAATATATGAAAAAATTACCTCTACACTCTTGGCTTCATGAAAAGTGTTTCTCTTTGCGGAATGCATCAGTTATCTGGAGAGGGTTCCTCATAACCATTTCATGGCTAGGCAAGGGACTAATTTGGCAAGTAGGGAATGGTTCAGCTATCCGTTTAGGTGTGGATCCCATAGTTGGTATGGGGTCCTCCTATATTCTCCCTCGCGATTTAAGAGACTATCTGGAATATTATGGTATCTGTTCATTAGCACATGCAAGGAATCAAACTTCATTTGCTATGGGCTATTGGTTCTCGGTAGATGATCTCGATCTCCAGGGTGAATGGAAAATTATTTGGGAGAATTACATTACGGGGCTGGAATTTGGAAGAATACATCTTTCTGAACACCGCGACTCTCTTCTTTGGTCACATAACAATTATGTGGTCCCTTTAACTACAGCTATGGGCTATGATTGTATCACATCTACTTGTTGTTCAGAGGAACAGAACTCTATTCATGATTTGATTTGGAATCTCAATATACCTTTGAAAATAGGTTGTTTCATTTGGTTATTGGACAGGGATCGGATACTGACCTCGGATCAACTTCAACTCTGCGGGTTCCAGGGCCCTAGTCATTGTGTACTTTGTGGGTTGAATTCAGAGGATATACATCACCTCTTTCTGGACTGCTCTTTTTCTATGGGTATACATTCCTACTATGCTGCTCGATTTGGGTTTTCTTCCCCCCTTTTTAAATCGGTCTCCTCCTTTCTAGTTTATTGGTTCAGCCATACTGTGTTCTCTTCTCACTATAGATATTTACTGCTTTTCATCTTCTGGTGTATTTGGAATTTTAGAAATAGATGCCTATTTGATAATGGGAAGCCTACTATTCATGCACTTATCTCCTAGATCGAGAGCTTCCTGAACTTATACCCAGTTCCAAAAAAAAACCATAAATTACGGAACATCGGTCTAAGCCCTTTGAAGGTTTATCCTCATGGCTTCTTTGATGGGGCTGCTTCTGAGCACATTGGAGGTGCTGCCTTTGTGATCTTTCTAAATGATGCCCATTTTTTTAGCTTATCCATGGGCTATGGTTGCAGCTCAAATACCAGAGCTGAATTATTGGCACTTTGGGTTGTTCTAAGAGTGAGTAAGTTGATGGGTTTACCCATGCACACGATATTTGGTGACTCACTTGTTATTATTTCTTGGCTCAACAGACTTGCATCTCTAAATGTTTTATCTCTGATACATTGGTGTGATGATATTCGTACTATGCGGTTACATGTCCCGCATGTGATCTTCAAACATATATTCCGTGAACATAACTCCCTAGTGGATGGCCTCTCCAAACAGGCTTTGAATTTGGATATGGGTACTGGAATCTTCTCTGAATCCCTGGATGGAATGATCATAGACCATGGCCAATTTATGCTATTTTAGATTGTGCCGAGTCACTTTGTTTCTTATTCATTTGGCACTCAGCGATTGATATGTATTTTTCTATGTCTGCTTTGTTTGAGACTTATCAGCCAGCAATTTTTGCTCAGGAATGTCTGTATGATGATCACCCTCGATCTTATTCAACATATTCTGACCTATTTTATCAGGGATGATGAGAAAAGTCTGCTATGATCAGACTTTGTGCTCCTACTCTATGGGATGGTTGTTGTTAGGATTATTAATCGTCCCTTGTCCAAATTTGGTCATATGTCTAAATTGGAAGTCATGTCTAAATCGGGAGTCCATCCAATCTATTTATACTCATTAACACCATTGGGTCCACTTGACCTAATTGGGGCACATGTTTCAATTACTAAAGTGTGGGGAACACTAATTGAGGATCACTGCCACTTATTACACTTGATTGCATAAGTTTAGGAGCCTCCTAGATCAATCCCTACAATTTAAGAAGCCATTGGGAGTGCCGAAACCAACCAAGTTCAGTTCACTCTAGTTAATGACTACTCAAGCTAAGGTAGGATTCGGTTACATTCAATTCAAGTACTCTACATTTAGTTAGCAATAGTTTTACTTGACTGCACACATGTGGGGCACATTTCTCACCTACCATAGTCAATTAACCTTAGTCAACACTGGATGTAACACTTTAGTTGTGTGTTAGAGCTCCGATGAACTCTGGTTATGGTTTAGACAAGGTCAGTTAACCACTGAGTCCTCCGATAGTGATTTAGACAAGGTCTTGGTTACCTACAGTCAAGTAGAGTCTAATCAATTCGAACTTCCTCATGTGGATTTGAATTGCTTGTGGCTATTAAAGCCATTTTACTTCTTTGTAATTATCATCGGATTACTTTTTTTATTAATAAAGGCATTCACAAATGCAAGCCTTTTGCACTGTTTCATTCTTCAATTGCTGAGTAAATTGTGAGATCCACTTTGTGAGTTGTGTATTTGTCTACAGATCTATATGCTCAAATTTACATGGTATCAGAGCCTCGGTGGACAAGACTCCTCTCCTCCTCAGATCTCCAGCCAGATCATTTTTTTTCCAGTACTGCACCAGAAGCGGAGAATTTACCACTTAATATCCCAAGTTAAGAAATTGTTGATCAAGCTTGCTTGATCAACTATGCTAGGTGTGAAGGAAATTTCAAAAGTGCAGACTATCGACCTTACTTTGTATGTTTGATTGTGTGACAGGTTATCATCTTCTCTTACAGCATTCGTTACAAGCAGCCCTTTCTTATCACTGCATTCGCTACAGCAGCTCAGTTCTTCATATTACATTCGAAATGGCTCATCAAATAGAGCTTCTCACTCCCTTCAACTATCACCAATGGAAGGATGACATGATAGTATTTCTCTGCACCAAGCATCTCTTTAGACTCATAGAAGAAATAGAGGAAGAGCCAGAATCAGATAAAGACAAAGCTAAGTACATGAACAGGATTGATGAATCCCATGGACTCATGCTCTCCTCAGTCTCTAGAGACCTTCGATTTCACATCCAAGACTTGGACACTCCCAAGGAGGTTTGGGACAAGCTTGCTTCCTTATTTGATAAGCATGATGAGATGAGGATCCATCAGCTAGAAAATGATCTGATTACTCTCAATCCATCTAATTTCGAATCTCTGAATGAATTCTTCTCAAAGTTCAAGAACCTAATATATCAGTTGAAGCAATGCAAAGTGAAGAAGGATGAAGATCAGCTCATCCTTGCCATTTTCACAAAGCTCAATGCACACTACTCAGTCTTTGTATCCACCTTCCAAACAGTAAGGCTCACTACTCCAAATTGGAAGATGCCCACTCTTAATGCTTTCATCCAATCTCTTATTTCTGAGAATGATAAATTGATCCAAATGGGGATCATTCGATCTCCCAAAGATCTAGGTCTAGTTGCAAGAGGAGATAAGGTAGTGAATGACAAAGAGAAGCAAAGAGACGAGTCCCCTGTGAAGAAATATTAGTCAAAAGAACCTTCAGGTTCGAAGAGAAGCAAGAAGAATGGCAAAGGCAAGGTCCTCTGCTCTTACTATGGAAGGGGCTTCCATTCAGAAAGCTCATGTATGAGAAGACAACATGATGAAATGGCCCTTCTCTTGAAAAAGCACAACATTTCTGTACCTGTTAGCGCAAGGAAGGAAGACTCTGAAGAAGAAGAAGAAGAATACCAAAGGAAAGGACATGCACTGAAGGCTTGCCACACATCAGCACCTGCCTTCCTCATTGATTCTGGAGCTTCCAACCATATGGCTGCATCCATAGAATCATTCTCTTCTTTTCTGTCCTTTGATGGTCATATTATTCAGATGGGCAATAACAGTGAAGTCAAAACAAAAGGGAATGAATCTATCCAACTTGAACATGGAAGGTTCAAAGATGTGCTATTTATTCCCTCCCTAGCTTCAAACATGTCATCTATCTATCAGATGACCCATATTGGATCTCCAAAGCGAGTGATCTTTGGTCCTAACTCAGTGGAGATCACAAATATCTCTACTTGGAGCATCATAGCAAAGGGTACTGCAAATCATGCTTCAAAAGCATATGAGTTCTCACATTTCATGGCTCCTTCAAAACCAATGCACTCTCAGTAGCCACCTGCAAGGGAAGGTAAAATCATTGCATCTACTTCTTTTACAACTTCTACTAGTATTGTAGATCCATCTATATCAGTTTATGACATTGAGATTCAGGGTGATTCAGATCTAGATTCAGTCCCTACTTCCAAACTGGAAGCTATGAAGATGACTGGAAACTCACCTGACACTCAGAAAGGAAAGACTCTTGCGCTATGTCATACTACTTTACCTCCTTCAGAGAGATGCAATAGACTTCCTCTAAGATGCAATATGACAAGGGCTTAGTCTTACTACATTCAGAAGAATGGATATGATCATACACCTCTTCATTCATCAAGAGACAAAGATTACATTCCTCCTTCCTCTCATCATCATTTTTGGAGAAGAAAGAGAAGTCTACATGCTAGGCCCCAGAATACTTGTGTACAACACAACATGCATGCTGCTTCACTACCTCACAGAGATGAATATTGAAACAACATATTTTCAAGTTTTTCAAACTTGAGACCTTATTCTACCTCCTTAGATAGAGGGAAGGATTTTTTCCCATGTGGTTTTTGCCCCGACTCCTTGTATTAAGCAGTTACTTTATTTTACTTGATGTAATGGGTGACCTATGGTCTTAGTTACTAGGGCCCACAGTTTGTCCAAGTTAGCATTTAGGGGGGGTGCTAGGATTATTAATCCTCCCTTGTCCAACTTTAGTCATATGTCTAAATTGGGAGTCATGTCTAAATCGGGAGTCCATCCAGTCTATTTATACTCATTAACACCATTGGGTCCACTTGACCTAATTGGGGCACATGTTTCAGTTACTAAAGTGTGGGGAACACTAATTGAGGCTCACTTGCACTTATTGTACTTGATTGCATAAGTTTAGGAGCCTCCTAGATCAATCCCTACAATTTAGGAAGCCACTGGGAGTGCCGAAACCAACCAAGGTCAGTTCACTTCAGTTAATGACTAATCAAGCTAAGTTAGGAGTCAGTTACATTCAGTTCAAGTCCTCTACATTCAGTTAGCGCTAGGTTTACTTGACTACACACATGTGGGGTGCATTTCTCACCTACCACAGTCAGTTAACCTTAATCAACACTGAATGTAACACTTTAGTTGTGTTTTAGAGCTCCGATGAACTCTGGTTATGGTTTAGACAAGGTCAGTTAACCACTGAGTCCTCCGATAATGATTTAGACAAGTTCTTGGTTACCTATAGTCAAGTAGATTCTAATCAATTCGAACTTCCTCATGTGGATTCGAATTGCTTGTGGCTATTAAATCCATTTTACTTCTTTGTAATTATCATCGGATTACTTTTTTGATTAATGAAGGCATTCACAGCTGCAAGCCTTTTGCACTGTTTCATTCTTCAATTGCTGAGTAAATTGTGAGATCCACTTTGTGAGTTGTGTATTTGTCTACAGATCTATATGCTCAAATTTACATGTATGCTCAGCACTATACTGTCTATGCTTTGATGTGGTATCATTTTTACTTTCTGCTAAGGAAGTTAGATTATTGTATAAGATGTCTTTTGATTCTTATGAATAACAAAGACTGGTAATTTTTCCTCTGAAAAAAGAGACCCTAACAGCCTCATAGAGGACCCCCAGATGAACAAATTCAAAATGTAAACCATTGAAAAAGATAGGTTTTGCAAGATCTCTTACCTGCAAGTCATAGATCTTGAAACCACCAGTTGAAATGGGAGAAATAAGCAAAAGAAATTTAGGGCCCAACTCTCCAACTTTGTAGTGAACAATGACAATGACACCTCACAAAGTGGTCCCCACCCATTTATAGGCCCCATTTGACCTATTTTCTTCCTTTTCGCATAACAGGGCCATACGGAGTCCGTTTGGGACTTTGTTTGTGCCACTGGTTTCAGAATTTCATCCTCTATCGTCTAATGTGACCATAATCTCATGTTTAACAAGTAATTTTTGGGACCAATTCCCAGAAGTTACCTCGATTTACATACCACTTTGTGATACAAGTGTCTCTTGACCAGTACTTTTGTCACACCTACCTACTGCAACTCATGCAGGACTCTGGACCATCTCTTCAGAAGACATATCATTTTATAATTTCAATATATAGCTGTCAAATCCATCCACTGCACCTTACACGGGTCTCCCTGCCACCTCCCGGAGGGCGGATCATTTCTTCTACATGCATTCGGCACATAACTGCCTCCGGACTTGCACTCACATCACATGTAGTCAATTTTGTCCACCACAACTCACACACAACTCTCGTGACCTCTGCCCAAGAGCCACCTCGATTTGCGTGCCTCTTCCACACCGATTTGCATGCCTCTACCGTGATATATCCTGTGTATATTCAAGAGCCACCTACAACATCCATATTACATGGATGACCTTTGGACCACTATCCATTGTCCTGCCATGGGGGCACCATCAGTGCCCCCTCGATCCGTTGACCATACTAGAGTTTCTATTAAGCTCTTTTCTGACTCATAAAAGAATGAAAATATTGCTGAGCGCAACTGCTTCCTTTCTCGCTCGTTAAAGTATAAGAAATGACATCTACATTGTCTCATTTATCTCATTTTGCGAACCATATAGAATACCATATGAAAAGGACCACCTTGGAACATTCAAGCCAAGACTGTTCCCCTTTGCATCCTTTTATGCTTTTTTGGGCAGAGGGGCCGAACTCTACGAGAAAGCTCACCATGGTTTGTCGTTAAGCTCTTTTCAGCCTTCTCAGCAGGAAAATATTGCCAAGAAAACTTGGTTTCATTCATTCTCGTAAAAGTATCTGAATGACTGTCCAGTCAGTACAGGTTTAACCTTTTCCGGCCTCATTGGACTACCAATGGTAAAGAAGTCTCCCATCCCGCAAAATATGGGTGAGATATCCTATGTATACTTTTAAAATTTTTTGGGCACATGAGACTATCAACGAAAAAGAGACCCCACTGGAGTCTTCTTCATGCTTTCAGACTCTCTAAAATTGAAAGCATCATCAGGCATTCACTTTCTTAGGCTTGCTAAAAATCAACGATATTGTACCATAATGGTGTCCTTAGATACCACCCCACATGTAACAGTTTTGCAGCATTCCCACTTTGGGTCGCCTTTTCTCAGAGTACTCGGTGATGTGTCTTCCTCGAATCCCATCAATACCAGAAGTATCTACCTCCCCCAAGTATTTCCCATCTGCAGTGACATTCCCGGTAGTACAACTATGATCCCTTTCCCATGAGTCCGTTTCATTGGCTGCCTAGTTTTCCCTATCGTCATACTCTGAGCAAAGGAATTTTGAGTCGACCATGATTCCCTACCTCTGTTCAACTCCTCCTCCCCCCCCATTCAGTGGGTCAGTCCTCATATTGTCTCACATCTTTCGGTTATCTCCCTCGCACTTCTAGCCAAGGAAACACCATTTCCTTGGCCAGTTGTAGGTCTCCCTCTGTCGACGACAACACACACATTCCAAGGGACAGAACCAGAGGTCGTTGTATCCTAGTTTCATTAACCTCATTGATGAGTTCCTTGGACCACTTTAGAGGAGTCCTTAGTGCCTCTCAGGATGGTTGTTTCTCACATGCTTGACTCCAGCTACATCAACGCACCAGTGAGTTTCCTATAGGGTATTGGTCTGTGCAGTATTTTGTCGAAGACCCCAGATGTCACCTGACTCTATCACTTTGATGAGTCTATTCGAGGGACCCAAACAGGTTCATGTCCCTTGTGATTTCCGGGTTGCGTTGGAGACATTGTTCAGAAGCCCCAGTAGCGCTTCTATATAGATTTATGATTGATGCAACATATTTGTACCACAGAGACTCTAACTCTCCATCAGTAAGTACCTATAGCTATGTACCATTCCAGATCTAGCAGGTCATCAGTCAAGAAGATATAGCATTCCATGATAATGCCATGGGTCCAAAGTAGCAGTTCTTCAAATCAGTATTGTATTCAGCCTCTCATTAAGGAAATCACTATTGTAACAACAAGTGTACATGATCAACTCTTGTATTATAGATCTTAGATCACATTATTCTTTTGACATCGTTATGAGCATGGGGATGTCCACCTCGTCCATATACGTGTCACACATTATTTGTATCTCACCCATTGATGGGAACCATATTAATACAAAATCCAAAAGCCACCATGCCCCAGCGCAGGAAGCACCACCTCTCCCCAAAAAATCCTATGATGTCCGTTGGCCATACGATGAGCTCCTTCCCTCACACATCAGGGGGAAATCTATTCACCCAAAAAATCCCCCAATGAGCTCTACATGACCTACACCACCTAAATACATCCATGCATGACCCTCATTTGACCCCCACACCCTCAAAAAGGCTAAAAAATATGAAAAAGTGCTTAAAAACCCCTAAAAAGAGCCAAAATAGCTCTCATAGGGGCTATAAACTCCAAAAAGGGGCTAAAACCCCTCAAAGGAGCTTAAAACCCCCAAAGGAGATAATAATTGGGCGAAAGGGGCTAAAATCCCAAACAACGGGCTAAAGCCCTAACCAAGGGCTTAAAACCCTAAATCTATAGGAAAAAGCTATAAATAGAGGGGTGGGGGTCACTCTCAAAACAATCCTTCTCTCCCTATTGTTATGCTACCCGTGTGAATGCCTTGAGACCCTTTTCCTCTCAAGCCATTCACCCTCCCTCTCCTCCATTGCTCCACAAGCCAAGCTTCCATCCCAAAGAGAGAGAGAGGTGCTTCCAAAGCTAGGGCATGGTGGCCCATTTCCACCCAAATAGAATGTATAATTTTTGTTTTATGTCATTTCAATTCTGGTTTTCTAACATATTTTGATTGCAGGATTGTTTTCTAATGCTTTGTTGCAGGTTTCCATTGATTTCTTGGAGCCATTCTTGTTTTTAACTAGTTCATGCAGGGTTTCATAGTCCAGTTTCAATATTGTTTTGCAGGTTTTCTTCCACCTCACAGGAACCCTACCCTTCCGTCCTATAGATAGAAGGTAGTCGTTCCTTCCTATAGCTAGGGTAATATCCCTACTACACCTCCAATCTCCTAACACCCCCCTATGTCTCTGTATATAACTACTTAACCATCTCCCTCTCTCTCTCTCCCTACCTCTAACCCCTTACCACCCCAAATCTCTCTCTCTCTCTCTCTAACACCAACACCCACACTCCTCACCTATACCCCCATTTCTCTCTAATATCCCTATTCCTCCCTAAACCCCTACCCCCCCTCTCTGTCACATCCCCTCTTAGTCACCCCCCCTCCTCTTCCTCCTAACTCTTACTGACCCCCTCTCTCACTCTCTCTCATTTCCCTACTCCTCCACCTACACCTAACCCCCACCCCACTCTCTCTCCTCCAACCCCTTGACACACCACCGCTCCATTGGCTCTCTCTCTCTCACACACACACACACACATCCCTATGGTTCCCCCTAACACTAACCCCCCTCCTCTCTCTCTCTCCCTCTCCCTTATTCTCCCTAACCCTTACTAACCCCTTTTCTCACTCTCTTTCTCCCCGATTCCACTTACCCTCAATATCCTAACACCCTGAGTATGTCTCTACCTATAACCCCTTAACATGCCCCTCTTTCTCTAACTTTAACCCCTTAACACGCCCAATGTCTCTCCCTTTATTTCTCTCTCTCTCTCTCTCTCTTACAAACACACACATACACACACACCTATACTCCTCCACATACCTCTAACCCCTCCCCCCCCTCTCTCTCTCTCTCACACACACACACCTAATCCTCCCCCTACCACCACCACCCCATTCTCTCTCTCTCTCTCTCTCTCACACACACACACACACACACAGCCCTATTCCTCCCCTTAACACTAACCCCCCTCCTCTCTCTTTCTCTCTTCCTTATTCTCCCTAAACCTTACAAACACGTTCTCTTGCTCTCTTTCTCCCCTACTCCACTTACCCTCAATATGTTAACAACCCCCTCTGTTTCTACCTCTAACCCCTTAAAACCCCCATATTTCTCTACATTTAACCCCCTAACACCCCCCAATGTCTCTCCCTTTACACTACTACATAATATAAAAATTGCGACGATTTTTTGTTCCTAGTTCCACATTTTTTCGTCTCACTTGTGACAATAATGGTCACGACATTTCATGGCACTTATTTCGTGGATATATCAATGAATTTTATAAGCCATCAATATAGAGACGAAAACTGGCTACCACGTGTCTTCTATATGGTGGCCTTGAAATTGGTTTTTTAGAATTCATTTTCTACATTTTGTCGCTCTATCGACATAGTTTTCATCCCTATAACGATGACAAAATGGCCAAAATCTACTAGACATAATCTAGTTTCCACGCCAAACCATGGAACACGTTCAATGAACATGTGTCTCTCTATCGATGAATTCTGGAATTTGAACAGAAATTTTTTCCACGCATTCATCTTTCTATCGACAAAGTTGTCATCCCTATAACGACAAAAACCATGGAACATGTTTGACAAATGTTTGTCTCTCTATCGTTGAATTCTGGAATTTGAAAATAAATTTCTTCCACTCGTTTGTCCCTCTATCAACCAATTTGTCGTCCCTAGAACAACGAAAATATGGCCAAAACTGTCAGGAAAAAATTTGTTTCCATGAAAAACCGTGGAACACTTTCGACAAAAGTTTGTCTCTCTATAGACGAATTTTGGAATTTGAACAGAAATTTCTTCGATGCAAAACCGTGGAAAACCAAACACTTTCGATGAAATCTGCAAGTTGAACAGTAACTGTTCCACAAAACTTTGTCTCTATAGCGATGATATTCATAGAAAGCCACCCTGGGTTTCAATAGTTTTGGAGTACCGGCGATGAAAGTTGGTCGATATTGAGACAAAACCTGGAAGTTTAAAAAAAAAATTAAAAACCGTGGAAAGGCACCTTCCTTTCCACGGTTTTGGATTTTCAATAAGTTCTTGTGAACAAATACATACTATATTTTAAAGACAAAGAAATGGATAAAATATAACACAGGAAAGGTGATTTATAGAAAAGAAATATATCGGGAAAATAAGATATGGGAAAAAACATATTGAAGTAAAAGGAAAAAAAAATGGGAAGTTTATAGGGGAGGTCAAAAAGTGTTAACTGACTCTAAAAAATAAGGAATAATGATTTAAAAAGTGCCCAAAAGTACCCAAAGTGGCCCTAAGCACCCTAATTATTGCCTCAAAAACTGTTTTCCCATTAGGATGCACAAAGTCATAATAATTGGCCAAAATACATATTTAGAGGCTAAAATGGCACCTCTTAGAGCGGATTCTATGACAAGGTAGGAGGGTACATCTATAAAAAAACCATCGATAAAATACTTTGTGACCACCACAGGGATCGTATAAACATTAATTAAATGATATTCTAGGCACCACTGAGAGTTGATTTCTATGATGAGGTAGGGGGGTACATCTATAAAAATACCATCGATAAATGACATAGGCACCACTGGGCTCGAATCAACTTAATGTGATCCAAAATTAGGTTAATCCCACTGGGTCTTGGAAGGATGCCCATAGAGCTTGGAAGAAGCCCGCAGAGGCCTGTAGATACCCACAGAAGCTTAAAGAAGCCCACAAGTTAGAAGTAAAGGAAGCCCATATTCTGAAGATGAAGGGAGCCCGAGGTTTGAAGATTCAGGAAGCCTGCAGGTGTAAATGAAGCCAAAAAAGGTCAAGCCCACAATTTTTGGAAGAGATGAAAATAAAAAAACTGATCCTTCTTATGCAACCATCTCAAGCATGGCCAAAATCGGTGAAAGTTAGTACCAAATATGCTTGAAAGGAAAAAAAAGTCCCTTGAGCACATGACAGGAAGGAGACATGTTAATCAACAAAAAATTGACAACTTAATTCTATTCTTTTACTATGCATGATCTCATATAACAAAAAATTCATCATATATCACCTTTTGGCATTGATCAGAAGCAGGTTGCATAGTTGAGCATGCAATTTGTAGTTTAGAAACCATATCATAATTGCCTTGGAGACACTCCTCATGAAATATCATCACTTGCTCTACTATGTGTGAAGAGCTACTAGTGATAATTCATCATACTACAAAAAACATAAGGTGCATTGAATTGTCTTTATTGAAAAATAAAAAAATAATAAAAAAATAACTCAACCCCCAGGAAAAAAGAGTAGTTGTTCACTTGGAAAATCTATGTAGGATCTTTGTAGTGCCAACTGGTACTAAGTTGTTTTGATGTTGCTCATTATTGGAAGAGGTGAATTATGAAAATTTTATCCTTCTTATGCAACCACCTCAAGCATGGACAAAATTGGTCAAGTTATTATCAAATATGCCCATAAGATAAAAATAGTCCCCTAAGTACATGATGGGAAAGAGACATGTTAGTCAACAAAAAAGTGACAACTTATTTCTATTATATTACTAGGATTGATCTCATGTAGCAAAAAAATCATCATAAATTACCTTTTGGCAGTGAGAAGTAGGTTGCACAGTTGAGCATGCAATTTGTAGTTTAGAAACCATATCATAATTTCCTTGGAGACACTCCTCATGTAATAACATCACTTTATCTGCTACCTTTGAAGATCTAGACATATGAATTTATGTTCCACATATGTGCCATGCAACAACTGAAATTTTATCATCACAGTAATCAGAACGTGTAAAATAGTGCAACCAATAACCAATGTTAAAAATTTAAAGTGCCATTTAGCATATGATTTCCAGATCTGTGTATGTGATAGCATAGATATAAAATACTAACTTAATGGAAATTTAGTGCCAATCTAACCATAATGTTATATCATTCACTCGATCCTGTACGTAAGCTCTGAAATATAAAATCATCAAGTCCCTTACCATCACCCAGCTCTCAATAGCAATAATTAGTACTAAGAAAATACAAAACAATACTCAGTAAAATAATGTCATAATTATATCACTGTGCATTCAGAGATGTAAGGTTCTAGATCTCAGTAAAAAATCAAACTTACATTTACCCAGAAAAATAATGCGAATAGGGCAGAAAACTAATCAAATCAATAAGATATATTTATACAAAATATACCACCATCTAAATAGTTTGAAATACTAACTTGTTTTCTGTTTTGAGTGTGCAGAGAAGGCAACTAGGGCATACGAGGTCTATAATACATATTGCAGACCTGTGTTTGATAAAGGAGAGGGATCGGATTATGGGAGCAACAAGTCTGTGTTTTTAGGGTTTTACACAGAAATTATTTTTTTAGGGCTTTCTTTTTTGATAAAATAAAAGTTACAAAAACACATAAAAATTAAGTCTAAAACCTAAGAGAAACAAAAATAACTTAAGAATAATATTTACAACTATACAAATTACAAGATTTAGTTTTGAAAGATAGATGATCAATTAGGGTTTGAAAAATTAAAATTTCTTAACGTAGGGTTTCATCATGCCGAAATTATAGGAAGAAGGGCCTAAAAAAGCCTAATTTCTTCTACGTGTTTTTTCTTCTATTTTTCTATGTTGCTAAGAAGCATTTGTGTTTTATGTAGAAGGTTGTCTCCTAGTTTGGATGATAGTCTAAAAGTAGTTATTTACTATTGGTTGTATCTCTTGTATCTTAATAGAATGAAATAGAATTTAAGGATAAAGACAAACAAATTAAGGATAAAGAACACGTAAAAATCCTTACCTTATCATTGTCCTTTCATCAGATCCATTCGCCCATACAACTTGATAAGAGTTGTCCACGATATGCATTTCCATCACGAAGACCTGCATAAATCATCAAGGATAGAATTTTTATATGAGTAAAAAATATATAAGAAAATAAATAGTCATTTAATTCCTACTACAAAGTCCTATAGAAATCAATGAACCATGAAATGTTAAATTTATTAACAAGTTTTAAGAAATAGACATGCATTTAAGAAATTTACAACCATCTTTAATACATAATAATAAAAGAGTATTTATACCTTATTGAGCTCCTCTCTATTTCAAGAATAGTTTTATATTCCCTACTGAGCAGGGCCAACCACGTGAAGGTGGAAGCTCATATGGCCCCTCCCCGCCTCACATTGCTCTCAATTCCCCATACCCAATAAATGATGTTGTTTACATAGAAAATGTTTAATCATTCATGCATAACTAGACTATTCATCAAAACATATAAACATAAAAACATTGAAGCATAATGAGGTAATTCATATAAACATCTATATACATCTAAATACAAGTCATGAATTTATACATCTACTTTTTCTTTGATTTCTGTTTTTTTTGCATTGAAATGACTAACGATAATTGGGATATTATCATCATCATTTGGTGGATTATCTACAAAGCCATGTCATTCTAGTGTTTTTGTTTCCATGCCCTCATGTATCATACTTCTTGTACGTCATTGAATAGGGTGTGGAGGAAGTTCCGAAGGGGCATGAACTGCAACAATGAAAATGGGCATATCGATATGTCGAAATATTATTGAAATTAATAGTTCATCATTTTGATTAAAATTACAATATTTCTCTTTACCTGTCTATGTAGATGTGACAGCTGGTGTGTTAATTGTTTCTCTACTTGCTAATTCCTCTTGCGGTTCACCCTCCTGCGCTTCACGGTCTTCGATCGAAAGAAGAAAATTTAAAAGTATATGTCAGGAAATAAATATCTATAATCACAATAGATATTTCTATTTCCAAAGCACACATACTAGAATGGCCACTCTGCTCCACACTAACATGGGACATGCACACCCCAACATCAACTGGTACATGCGGAGTACCGCTGGATTCAGTGCTGCGGTTGCATTATTTCTTAAAAGAAAACATAAATATTTAGTTATGGGTGATATAATAAAAAATGAATAGACTTTAATAGTATATTGCAATGATGTCCTTATTCATTTTATTTACCTGCATCTGCGTCATTGGGGAGATTGGAGTCTGCCCCAAGCTTTTCCAATATTCAATGACACTTTTAAAACCATAATTGAAACCAAGCTTTAGGTCTTCCTCGGTGGCATCATCTTGCAACGTATTTTCCTGCAATGCATAACACATATAAAATTCCCTCTATCAAAAACAAATATTTGTTCGCTACTTTGAAATAAATATTCCCCACAGTTAATCATTTAATTGTTACAATTCAGGCTCTTAGTTTTCTATAGCCACCCTAGCCTAGTCTATGTTTCCCATGATTTTCCACTCTAGCCTTGGTTGCTTTGGAGGTGCCCGGTAACCTATATATGAAAATTTTGAAAAACGTTAGATATCAGAATTCTTGCTTAAAACAAAAAAGAAAAAAAAAATGAGCATATTTCACTAAAAAGATGATATGTGTTGTACCTTGCTTTTCCAGGTTGTGGTTGTTTTTCTTGTCTTTTTAGAAAGTTCTCCTTTGCATCCTCTATGAGTGTTTTCCACTCTTTCTCCAAAACCATGGGAGGGCGCTCATGCTTGAGGTCAAGTTTCAATTTATCCCTATATTGGGCCTTGGTATATTTTAAATTCTCGTCGGCTAACTTTGCAACCACTTTCTTGTTGAATGTATTACCGAACAAGTTTACCATGTGGTCTATCAATACATCTTTCTTTGTGCTATATTGGCTATTCCACCGTGTGCAAATGATGGGGCCAACCATCTTCAGTGCTTTGTCATTCAAATTCCTGTAGAAAACATTGTTTCTTGCAGAAAACTGTAATCCATTAATTTATAATAATTTCAGCATATGTCTATTTGAATTTCATGATTAAAATGAATAAATTAATTAATAAATACCCGCAATATTTTGAATCTTGATCGAAACACAAGCATCATCCACCAGAAAGGTTAGATCTGGTGATCCAGTGCTTTTAACTTGTGCTGCTCCAGGAAAATTTTCCTAGTCGTCTACAGTAGGTTCATCTCCGGAGTCATGTGGAGTCCTAGGCTCCATCTCATCATGCTCATGCATGTCATGTTGATCAAAATTGGTGCCCTCATCAATGGATTCGAGGCCAACTTGAGGAGTGTCAAAAATCCTCATTGGTACATTACTTTGTTGGCGTTGTTTCTGCATTCGAGCATGACTACTACCTATACCCGTCTTGACAATTTCTCTAGTCATGGGTTGTAAAAACTCTTACAAACGAAAAAATTTACTTTACCAGACCAGTTGGAAAAATAGAAAACATAATATCATATATGAAATCATGTCATAGCTTAAACAAATATGTGAATATGCCACTTACCCCATAATATTTTATTTTTTCTTTCAGCTCTTCAAACCTTGCCCTGATCTCCTATGTCATGGGCCTTATGCAAGCCAATGAGATCATTTCTATGTTTTCCTTTTTCGAGGCCTTATTTATAGTATCCATAGGGTCTATGGAATAGTAAATTTCATCCTCAAGCTCCTCATCACCCAGATGAAGTGGGCTGGACTAAATTCATCAAACAATAAACTTAAGAAAAATATTTTTAACATCATTCAAACATTGTTATTGTAATGAAATTTAGTTACTATTAAGAACTAACACTTACCTGATACAGTGTTGTGGCCGGTGACTTCCCGCGGTCACTCCCAACTAATATACTTCTAATGGGTGATTGTCCATGGTCACCCTGGACTGTGGAAGCAGCAGGTGCCTTTCCATGGTCCCTACCCTGACATGATAAATCAATTAATGATTCACCATAAGCATATAAAAATGCGAATGTCAACAGTGAAAATTGAATGATAACAGAAAAATCGAAACATTTAGTTATTATATTTAACACTTACCTGATGGGGCACAGAGCGTGAACTTCCCCAATCACCTTGGACCATGGAAGTAGTAGGTGCCTTTCCACTGGTGTCACCCTCACACAATAAATCAATAAATAAACGTTATGAAAATAATTGTAACATAATAAAAAAAGAGATATTGCAATAATATTTATTTTTACCTTAGAAGTAGATGACACGCATTCTGTTCCATGACAAACATGGGCATGATACCCCTACCACAGTGTAATAAGCATGTTGTCACATCGAAATATTTTGGGACAGGAGTTTCTAGTTATCGTAGTCATATTTAGTTACTATATTTAGTTGAGTCAATAATCGTAACATAAAAAAAAATGAGATATTGCAATAATATTTACTTTTACCTCCGATGAAGAAGATACATGTTCTGTTCCATGGCAATGAGCAAACCCTTGCCATAGTGTAGTAAGCATGTTATTATATGGAAATATTCACAATAATCATGAAAAAAGAGAATGGTAATAGTGGAAATTGAATGTTAACAGAAAAAATCTCAACATTTAGTTATTATATTTAACACTTACCTGATGGGGCACAAAGTGCGACCTTCCACGATCACCCTTGACCATGGAAGTAGAGGACACGTCTTCTGTTGCATGACGACCATGGGAAGACCCCTACCACAGTGTAATAAGCATGTTGTCACATGGAAATTTTCTAGGGTTGGAGTTTCTAGTTATTGTAGTCATATTTAGTTACTATATTTGGTTGAGTCAATAATTGTAACATAAACAAAAATGAGATATTGCAATAATATTTGCTTTTACCTCTGAAGGAGGAGATACATGTTCTGCTCCATGGGGATGAGAAGACCCCTACCACAATGTAATAAGCATGTTATCATATGGAAATATTCACAATAAGCACGACAAAAGTGAATGGTAACAATGAAAATCGAATGTTAACTGAAAAAATCGAAACATTTTGTTATTGACATCATATTTCTTTACTATATTTAACATTTACCTCACAAGGCATAGATTGAGTGTTACACCCAAATCCTGTCACCACCATGTGATAAGACCTTTCACTTACATATTTGCCCTTAATCCTAGCACTTGGAGTGGAAACCCATGTTGTTTGTCAATTCTACATGAAAATACTCAGTACCGCGCTTTCCTTGTGCACCATGAGCGATACCTTGCTTGCATCGCCTTCATCATGTTTTCCATAAGTGGCGCCATTAGATGTGGCCTTTGGTCCACAAGCGTTCCTCATCTAACCACTTTTCATAAGAGGACAAAAGCGGTACACTAGGTAAAATGGGAAAAACAGAAGTTTCTCTAGGCTTCTAGATCATAAGCCTCGTGTCCTCCCTTATCCCTATCATTGTGGGTCAGTTGAGATCAAGATCCCCCATCATATGATCTTAGAGGCCACCTCATCCATAAATCTCTCAACCATTCCTATCCATTGAGCCTTATAAATACAAGCTCATGTCCATGCCTGAGGGGAGAACTATAGAGGTATTGTTATGCTGTTGAATTGACCACTTGGCCCAAGCCATTGGAGAGCATAGAGAGAAAAGTTGGAGCTTATGGGGATGAAGTGTTTGTCTCATGGATATGCATGTCGACACTAAGGCTTGATTGGTTGTAAAGTTCTCCATACATATTAATGCAAAGCTGATTTTCGTCCCACATTACTGTTGTTTTGATTTTGCATGTACATGTTGTTAGATTCCTTAGTCACTAACATGGATAAGTAGATGATTTTCTGGTAGCTTTGATGTGTTTGCATGTTTGATCTGTTTGCAGGAACATAGGTTCACTATCGAAGCAGAATTCCAGGTGTCTACGACATCTAGGGAAGGTCTTCATCCTTTGTCATTCACTCATTTGTTCTGGATCTAAACCATTCAGACCAAAGGAACAACTTCTATCTGCATAAGGTGAAATATTCCTGGTTACAAATCCGATGACTCTGCTGGGGAATAGATATGTATATCAGTTGATCTAATCTTCCTCAATTCTTGAACTCTTGTCCAAATCCAGGCTCCATCTCCAACTCTCTTCAGTCAGATCTATTATCTAACTCAGTGAGTTTTGGTTTGAAACTTTCAGATCTGCTCAAATCTGAAGTATTTCAACTTTTTATGCTCTTTTTTACTCTCATTCTATCAGTTTTTACCTTGATCCGATCTTCTTCTTACTTTATCTGTCATTCTCCTTTTTGTTTTGGATATATACAGGGAACCACTCTTATGCTATTGGCGAGAAGCAGTGCCACAGCCTAAACCCTGTTAGAAACACGCGGTGCCATCGCCTGAGTCTTGTTATCCAGAAGCAGTGCTAGGCCAGAACCGCTCTGTCAAGACCCCTCCAGCGCGGTGCCAGGTAGGCCTTATTCCAAGACCACTTTTTTTTCTCATTTTTTGCAAAAAAATTGAGTTGATTTGCTTTCAGCCCTGCACTGTCAGGCTTGTGTGTTAGAATCTGATGCTTGTGGTTTGAAATTTTGTGGTAAAAGATGGGTTTGTTTGAGGAATCCAAAAGCTAGATTAGGCTTGTTGATTGTCCATTTTCTTCCATGCTTGTTGGTTATCTTTGTGAAAGGATTTCTTTTTCAAAAGCTTAGGTGTTAGAGAGCTCTATTTTATTTCTGTTACATAGACTGAAAGAAAAACGTTTAATTAGCATCTTGATTTCATTTTTTGTTCCCATAGAAGACTTCTTTTTGCTTGTTTTGAAAATAAATTTTTTGACTGAGATTAGGTCATTATCATTAGAGAGCATAAGACATTGGATCACTGATTGGCCTCACAAGCTTTCAAGTTCTCTATGTTCTTTTGTCTCTTTTGCATTTATACTATCTCATCAAAATAAAAAATATTATAGTTTTAAGTTGGATCCGTCTATGCTTTAAGAAAAATAAAAAAATAGAGTGCATATGCATATAATGTGCTCCTTGTTTTTTTTTTAAGAAAAGAGACTCCTTCCCCTTTGTCTGCTTTCAGAAAAGAGAAATGAGTTTGGAAAGTGCTGCTTGTCTTTGATTTTGTGTTCAAGATTGTTGTTTGGAAATATTTTTGGTTTTGAAGAAAAAGAAAATACTCTCCTTCCCTCCCGTAGGTAGGCATACCGAACGGTAAAGTGAAATATTTGCATATGCATATTGCATGGTTTTACTTTTTCTATCAAAACTCCATACATTCACCTAACCATCCACTTTAAAATTAATGGTAGTTATAGGTTAAAATTTACATAGCAATTTGAGTGATAGGTTAGAGACGTGTTTGGGCATCGTTAAGCGTAGGAGCTGTCGTTACTCATCCGCATTACATCCCGGGACTCGCGCGGTTCTTCCACATATCGTCGGTATATCGAATGGCCTTTCTCATACCCTTGAGGTATATAGAAAGGTACTTCACATACTCGATTGTATATTGGAAGGCCCCTTGTGTACGTTTATGCATTAGACAACACTACTACCAATTTGAGCTCCCACGTACCTTGCGTATATCGAGAGACCGCACTAGGATACCTTGTCCATCTGAGGAAATCCCTTTGGTCATCTTGCTTGGAGCCATACACTGAAAACAACATTCAAGGAGATTACTACTCGTGTAACCTTGAGGTATATCGCGAGTGGCACCTTCTTGACAATCTTGGTGAGAGACCTGACTATTTGAACCCCTCCTGTCATTTTAAGTTTGCTTGTTTGACCTATAGCTTGAGTAGGGAAATTTTTGGTGTGTTTTCTAGTTTTTTAGACCCTAGGTTAGATAGGATCTATGCAAACTGGATGAGCTAAGACAATCCAGAAGATTATGGGGATTGCCACTCGATTTTATTCCTAGTTCAGGAGAAAATACAATGGAAGCTATCGACCAAGGAGCTGCTACCACCTCCCAAGTGGGAGATAATGTGGTTATAGAAAGCAGAGAACCATATCCTTCACACTCACCTCCCTTGGTCCATCAACCTTCTCAGGGTAATAATTCATTCCATTCTCCCACAGAAGGTCATGTTGATGAAACTAACCATCTGGATTATGGTCCCAATGCTCCATTTTGGGATACCTCTATAGGATAGGCCATTGCCTCATTTGGCACCCGTTTAAACTTTTCTGAAGAAGTTTCTCTAGATGAAGAAGAATGTAGACAATACCACAATGCTATTCTCCATGCACAGGATATTGAAAGGAAAATAGATGACATATTGGGCACACCACCATCATGTTCCATAGCCATTCCTATGGGATATCGTTCACTTGTCGATTCTATGAGACCCATTGAACCAATTATAGATCGCATAGTAACACCACACAACCCAAGTCAAACTACCAACCCCACCACCTCCCATATTATGTTTGTTCCAAATCCTCCTAGGTCTTCCGTACCTGGGGCCCAACCTTCAATTCTCGTTTCGTCATTACCTTCTAGTACTGGGGGGCAACCCCCGGTACAACCTACATTACCTGGCACCAGAATTGTATCTATTCAAGGACAGACCTCTGGTATAGATCAATCTATAGTTTGTGTCCCTCCCACCCACACTAATGTGGTTATTCCCCCATCTAGTTCAGGTCAGCCCTTGGGGGCATAACCTGTAACCAGTCAAACCTCTTAGGGTTATGGTTATACATCAAATCAAATACCTATAGGGAACATTAATTATCCATCCAATCCTATAGGAATTCCTTATGCTATAATTCCATATCCTAGTAATACTTTCACTCCATGGGGGAAACCTAACTAGTCCTACATGCCAGCTATGGGGGGATACCCATACATACTGCGGGAGGTGCCGGAGGACCGCCTTATGGAGGTCCTCCTCCTGGGGGGTGTAATGGTCTTGGAGGGCCTGGTGACTTTCCTATTTATGGTACTAATGGTCTTGGTGGTCCTGGGGATCCTGGTGGCTTTCCCCCTAATGGCCTTGGAGGGTCTAGTGGCCCTCCTCCTAGTGGTTCCAGAGGCTCTAGAGCTTTACCTCCTAGAGGCCCTGGAGGGTTTGGTGGTCTTCCTCTTGGTGGTCCTAGTGGTCCTGGTGGTCCCAATGGTCCTAGTGGTCCCGAAGGCCTTGGTGGTCCTCCTCCCGGAGGCCCTGGTGGTCCTAACGATCTTGATCCTGGAAATCAACCCCCTACGGGTGGATTTTTCAGTAGTTCTTCATCACAACAACCTATCTATTAGTCTACTTATGGTCCTACTGGTAACTACATTCCATATCAATATTACCAGTATGTGCAACCTAACCATCAGTTACCTCTCCTAGCAACTTCGGACTTGTCTGATTTGTCCAAGTTGATTAATGACCCCATCCAACATAACCGTTTCTAGCCTCCCATTCCGATAAAGCTACCATCGGACATTCCAAATTTCGATGGGAAGCAGGGAGATGATCCAAAAAACCATGTCATGACATTCCATCTGTGGTGTTATTCAAACTCCCTTATGGATGATTCAGTTCGTTTAAGACTCTTCTAGCGAACTTTAACCGGTACAGCCGTGAAATGGTATATTGAACTTCCACAACACTCATTTGTGGATTTGTCTCATTGGAAACCTTATTTATTACACACTTTCAACTTCCTATTCGTTATGAAATAGGTACTGAACTCTTAACCTCTCTGCGGCAGAACACATCCACCCACATATCTGATCATATTCATGAGTGGAAAAGGTGGAGAAGACTTATTAAGGTTCCTATTCTGGATCAGTTATTAGCTGATTGGTTTACCAAATCTTTGTTGCCTCTAATTTCTTGAGATGTGGCTATGGGCAGTGCCGTTACTGAAGAGCAAGCCATTAGTTAAGCCCAGTATCTGGACTTGGTTTATTCCCAGTCTAGAACTTTATATGAATTGATTCCTCAAGCTCCTCGCCCAAGCATCGATCCGGCAAAGCCACCAGTAGAATTCCTTGTTGATGCGATCGTTGGTTCAATCCAATCCTTGTCAGCAACAAAACCTACTAAGCAACCCCAGACTGCCACCCCTACTCCTTCGACTCCCAAGGTTTCCACCGAGGTTAATTCTATTTTGAGTATTCAAACCTCTGGCAATAATAAAAAGAAAGGTAAAAATAAAAATAAAAAACCTGGAAACCTACAGGAGAACCCAAAACCAACAAATAATGATAATGATAAGGGGAAAAGAAAAGCAAAATATCCATGTCTGCTATGCAAAGGTGACCATTTCATAAAATATTGTCCCCACCAGGATGAAATCATCCAATTTTTGAAAACAAATCCCGCACCCGCAGTTCTCACGGATCCTTTTCCCTCTCAACAACAAAGGATAGACCACATGTCTAATCAGGGAAACTCTAGTTCATCAGAGTAAATTCGTATGATTTCCTCGGATACCATCAGTCTGCAGACTCTAAGTCATAATTATGACAAACCCACAGATAAGAAAGAAGACCTTTCTTATTCAGGGAAATCTCCCTCTACTGGTTCTCCAGAATCCTCATCTACTTCCCCCCTAACCATCAAGAAGCCTACTCTCAATATGATTTTGCGTCCACCCAAGAGTACTATTAGGAAGGCTATTTTTATCCCTAATTCTTGAGCTGCACAATTTTATAATGTAGTTGTAGATCTCGCTCAGGCACCATGTGTAATGTCTACCTTGGAAGTGCTCCAAAGTTGTCCTACACAACGCAAAAATCTATTAACCGCGTTAGGAGCTTTAGACCGAGACAATTCTAACTTGATTCATTTCAATATCAAGAATTATAAGTCTAGACTACCTCACAAACTTGCTTTCCAATTCATCACAAAAGTAGTTGGAAAGAAAGTATTTAGGACTGCTTAGACGAAGGAGCTTCAACTTCGGTTTTGTCCCTGTCTTGTTGGAAAGCTATCGGCTCTCCCAAGATTGAAACATCACCTACGACTCTAAAATCCTTTGATGGATGAGGTTTCTAGCCCCACGGTCTCATATCATCCCTTGCAATCAATCTTGGAGGAAAAACAGTTTCTATTCAGGTAGAAGTAGTAGATGCCCCATTAGATTAGAACCTCCTTCTGGGAAGAAATTGGTTTTACGCCATGACTGTTGTCGCTTCGATAGTATTCCAAACAGTCCAATTTCCACATCTACTAATAATTGTTACCATTGATCATATTGATTTCTGTACGCCGGATGTTATGACCTCTACAACTAATAACATCCCCATGTTAGGACAATCCCTTCCTCCTTACCAGTCAATTGGGGTAGGCATGTTGAAAGATTCATCCCTTATGGGGATTTTTTCGTCTGCTCCTCCTAACACAAATACGGTGATAGTGAATATGATTGGATCATTTGATTGTGAGCCGAAGGGTAAAAAAAATTTTGAGTCCACCTTGTTAATTCCACACAAAGAAAAGTACAACACCATTCAAACCCTTTCCGATGATCACACCGATGACCTTCATCTGGTGGCTTCAGATCCTTACCACCTGCCTTACTAGTTAGAACCATCTCTTCCTGTTCTGGATTATATCTCTGAGACTTTTCCTTCCGATGAGTCCATTATGGAGATTATGAATACAAATGAGTCCATTTGGGAGAATCACCATCATAGATCACTGTTCCTCCCCAACACCAGTTCGGTTAACCATGATTTTGCATCCTTGTTTTCCACTGATATTGTCAAAGAAACTCAAAGTCCTATATTGTTGCAAGACACAGATTCTAAAGGAAACCTTTCCAACATTACTCAGATAAATCCGATTGACATATCATCCAAGCCTGGTACCATCGAGCATGTTCACGTTGGGCAGAACTACTCGGCAAACGAATCTGTAGCATACAAGGCACTTTTCAAAGAATTCCGAGATATTTTTTCCTGGTCTTATGAAGAAATGTCAGGGATAGACCCATCCATTGTGGTCCATGAAATTAAAACCTATCCCACGGCTAAACCTGTCAGGCAAAAACTAAGTCAAGTCCATCCACGGAAGGCTGCAACTATTAAAGCTGAGATAGAGAAACTTCTCAAAGCTGGGTTTATTTATCCCGTACCCCTGACGGAATGGGTATTGAACGTTGTACTTGTCAATATAAAGTAGGGCACCATTAGATTCTGTATCGATTTTAGAGACTTGAATAAAGCTTGTCCCAAGGACAACTTTCCTATTCCACATTTCGATCAGATTATCGACAACTATGTTGGAAGTGTCATCTTCTCATTTATGGATGAATTTTCTAGCTATAATCAGATTGAGGTATTACCCACCGATCAGCACAAGATGGCATTCATTTTCCCATGGGGAACCTTTGCATATAGGAATTTACCTATTGGATTGAAAAAGACTGGAGCCACTTTCTAGCATGTGATGTCTTATACATTTCACAATATTAAACATATTGTTGAACCGTACCTTGACAACCTCCCTACTCATTTACAGCGATGGAGGACCACCCTGGTCATCTTAGAGATATTTTCCTGAGATGTCATCATTATAATATATGGCTCAATCCACATAAATTTATTTTTTGCGTTGAGATGGGACATCTATTAGGTTTTGTGGTCTCTAAGGATGGCATCTGGATAGACCCTTTGAAAATTTTCACCATTTTAGCTCTACCAGCCCCAACCAATCTTCTCGAAATCCAAAGTTTGCAAGGGAAGGAAAACTTCCTCCATCATTTCATGTGTAATTTTGCAGAGAAAATGCACGGTTATATGCGTCTCCTCAAGAAGGACACTCTATTCTTCTGGGATGAACAAGCCCAATGCACCTTTGATAATCTCAAACAGGCTTTGACTCATTCACTTGTGATACACCCCCCGGATTATTCAAAGGAATTTCTCTTGTATCTTGCTACCTCCGCTACTACCATTGCTATTTTTTTGGTGCAGGAAAATACCAACAGTCAAGAGCATGTGATTTACTATGCTAGTAAGAATCTTATGGATTCTGAAACCTGATATTCATGCATGGAGAGGTTAGCATTTCCCACGGTCATTGCTGTACAAAAAATTTGTCACTACATTTTGCTTCGCACAACCATTGTATTTGTAGACCAGAACCCTATGTATTACATCTTGACTCGTCAGGTGCTTAGGGGCAAGTACTCCTGATGGATAGTCATAGTACATGAGTTTGATCTAGAATTTGCCAAAGCTACATCAAAGAAATCCTTTGTATTTGTTGAGCTCATGTGTGATCTTCCCTATGTTGCGATGGAATCTGAGCCTAGTGATTCATTTCCCAATGAATTTCTGTTCCTGATAAGCACTACTGACCCATGGTATGGAGATTTTCTTATTTATCTCCAAACACAAATATTTCAACCAAATCTATCCCATGACAATGGCCACCGTATCCGTCAAGACGTGAAATACTACCTCATCCTGAATGATACATTGTATAGACATGGGATTGATTCTATTCTTCGGTGATGCCTCACCCATGACAAAACTGAACATGTGTTGACTGATTGCCACTCTGGAGGATGTGGCGGTCATTTATCTCGGATGGCTACAATCCAGAAAATCCTTCGCATTGGCTATTTCTGGCCTTTAGTCTTTAAATACTGTCATGAGGCTGTTAAGAAATTCCCACCTTGTCAACATTTTTATCCCAAAAAGCGCTAACATCCAGCTCCGCTACACCCCGTCATTGCCGTTGGCCCATGTTCCAAATGGGGGATTGATTATATGCATTGTAATCCTATCTTAGCTGGGGGGCATGGTTACATCATCGTAGCCATCGACTATTTTACAAAACGGGCTGAGGCCATGCCTACATATGTAGAAGATGGTAAGACTGCCTCTCTCTTCCTGTTCATTCATATCATAGCTATATTTGGAGTCCCGCAGTCTATTGTTACTGATCACATATCACATTTCCATAATCAAATGATGGAGGAACTGAGTGCCAAGCTAGGTTTTCGCCATGAAAACTCTACGCCATATTATCCACAAGCTAATGGTCAGGTAGAGGCCATTAACAAAGTTTTGAAAACTATGCTTCATCAGATGGTTGGAGATCATAAGTCCAACTAGCACCACATTATTTTCTCCTCTTTTTGGGCTTACAAGACTTCGGTGAAAATAGCTACTGGTTTCACACCTTTCCAGCTTGTCTATGGACTCGAAGCTGTCTTACCGATTCAATGTCAGATTCCATCCTTACAACTTACCATCGAACTTCTCCTAGACACTTCTGCAGAGGAGGAAAGATTTTTGTATTTGAACAACATTGATGAGACTCAGAGAGATGCTACCTTGGATAATGAGGCACATAAGAAACAGATCAAGGCAGAGTATGATAAATTCATCCAACCTCGTGCTTTTAACGAGGGTGACCTAGTTTTGAATTATGACCAGAGATATGACAAACTAGGGTAAGGAAAGTTTGAGTCCATGTGGTATGGTCCTTTCATCATTTCTAAAGTTTTAGAGAAAGGGGCCTACGAGCTTGTTGACTAAGATGGAATCCCTTTAGGGAAACCTCGCAATGGGTTGTACCTGAAGAGGTACTATGCCTAGGTATTTCTTGGATAGTATCTTGTATATATGTATATTGCTTGACTTTCAGTGTGCTTTTAGTATTTTTAGTATGGTTTTGAGTTTAGTGTTCGCATCTATTTATACCATGTTTTGGTCATGCAGAGCAGATGGCTTTCTACGGCTTCGCTGATGGTGCTTGTCGCCACACCTTGAATCTTGCCTCAACTTCGTGGGTCCTCTATTTCTCGGCTAAATATTTGGTCAGTTCAGGAGCAGTTTGTATTGGTCCCGCTACCGACAACATCGCTGAGTATCGAGCAGTCATAGGTCTTCTAACTGAAGCTTCCTCCCAATATGTTCGTAATTTGCTATTCTTGATGGACTCACAACTCATGGTTTATCATCTAAACCATGTTTATACCATTAGAAATATTGGACTTCTCCGCCTATTCTAGAGGGTA
>LPNX010681288.1:178855-204615 GCA_001517045.1 Pseudotsuga menziesii | reverse complement strand
TATAAACATGTTTACAAAAAATAGGTCACAAGACCTCATCTGAAGCACGTAGGCTTTCAGGAAAAAATCACCATACAAAATCCTGAAGCTATCAGCTTTCAGTATATACATAATACATATACTGTCTAGTGATGCTTGTGGTAGCACATCAGTACTCGGGATACTCTATGTAGCAGTCTACTAAACCCACCTAGTACTCCTGCTATAGGTCTCTGATACCTTAGAGGGAGGTCATCAATGGAATCATCAGGGATGTCTAAGGTCAACCTCTCCAGGTTTTCCTCTAACTCCCCAGTCACATCATCGCCCTATGGTACAAAGCAGGATCCACCTCTTCTATCCAATGGGGAAGCTCCACCAAGTCGTGCTGCTCCAACATCTGCATAAAAATGTTCAGGTCTTGTTACTTAACATAAAAAATATAAAACATTAAAAAAAATAAAAACATTATTTCCATTTTAGGGTTTCTTGCTTCTTACCGATGTCACCCCACTTTTTTCCAGGTGGGAGTGGTAGGTTAGGGTCTCCGGTGAAGTCTGTACCCGCATAAGAATAATCCTCCACCATGAGGATCTTATCTCTGAGCCATCTGAAGAATGAGGCACTGAACTTCACCTTCCCCCTGCCCGCTCCAGTACGAGCCATAATCCGGACCCACCTCTGCATGTGAGGGTCCCGTGCTCTCAACTTTGTGAAGACCACCTGGGGCCTCATCTATGGTACCCACTCGAAGAAGAAGCAGTCTAGAATGGAACCAAAACTGAACTGCTTCAGTTCCCCCTTCCGACACTTAGTCAGCTGATCCTTGATATCGCAAGTAGGACTTTCACCCAGTTGAATAGTGTAGGTGCCATGGCTTCTATGGAATATAGCATGTGTTCCCTAGAAGCCTAGTGCACTCCCTGGCTTCCCGCCACTCTCTGCATCATAAACAAGACATTCCGTAGAGGTCTGTCCATCACTTCCTTTATGGGGATCTTCTTCCCCAATGTCCTCGTCCCTGGGATACAGTGATGGTTTATCAAATCTTGTGTGGTAATATCCCCTCCTTGGGAACCTGTCAGTGAGATGGGGGCACCTCGTCTTGAAAGTCCAGTCAAGAAGTAGATGTCCTCTAACTCTACTATCAAAATATGAGTACCAACCTCAAAGTGTTGTTGCTCTGTATTCCACATCCGGAGTTTATGCTCAAGCAACCACTCGTGTGATACCATACTGGGAGTATGGAAGAATTTTAGGAGTCCACAGTCTTGTAATGTGGCTGTGCATCCCTCATTCCTTTCGGCAAAAGATTCATCATTATCATGTTGCCTTTCCTTCCATATCACCATTTTTTATCACCAAGAGCCTACCAAAAACAATCATAAAACCTATTAGAATCATTCTTAATCATTTAAATATAAATAAATGATCTAGTTTTGCTTATGTTAACAATTTTACATATTCACGGCCGACACCGCCTATGCACCGTTGAAGACAGGTGGTGGCACCGCCTGTGCACTTTGTTTTTTGCACGGTTCTAGTGAGGTACCGCCTATCCTACAAGGGATAAGCATGGTGCCCGTTCCCATGGTTTTAGGGCTTGCCATACAAGCCCAAAACACCATCAAAAATCAAAATTAAGACTATGAAAAGGAAGACTAGTGTTTGAACTATTACCTAGAACTGACGGCGCTCGAATCCAATGGTGAAAACTCCCAATATCAGCAACTAAAGATCTGACTAGGAAATTTCTCCAAATGCTCTCCACTGTGGGTAAATAGTAAAATGATTTTATTTTTCACTATTTACATGACTTTTATACACATTTTTGGGTTTGACATGCTATAGTTTTTATTTAAAATCGCTTATTATTTGAAGTTTATCTGTTGTAATCCCTTAATGTTAGTTATTGGGGTATTTAACACTTGTTTTGAGTCATTGCAGGATAGAAGAATAGTAGCAGTATAGTCTTAGGAGTTCGTTTTTTACTTTTTTGTACTACCATAAAACGGAAAAAGTCATTGAGCGTTTATTACGACACTTTGGTCACGCTCTCAAAACTCAGTATCAAAGGTCCGAGTCCATTTCTGATTCTTTTCAGGCTCGTAAAATCCCTTATAGTGAAAAGAGACCTAATGGAGTCTTCTTTAAACTCTTTTTGGGCTCCTTAAATACGAAAAATATGATCCAGCGATCTTGTCTTGTTCACGCTCGTTAAACCATTTGAAGAGTCATCTCTCTGACAGTAGGTTATCTCTTTTTCGGTTAGGATGGACTATTTATGAAAAAGGAACGATCCAACCAATCATGACTGGAAGAGTTCTCTAAGGTATGATTTTACACTTTTTTTGGCCTAAGGGACTAAGTCATACGAAAAAGGACCCTTTGGAGTCTTCTTCCAAGGTCGTTTAGAATCTCTAAACATGAACGATACTAATTTTTCTTTCATTGGACTCATTGAATAAAACATTGAGAGACCCGTTTTGGGGAATGAACCCCTCCTCTCTCAGGTTTGTAAAACATATGAGTTTGGACTTGTCTTTGGACAATCTATACTGAGTGTTTGTTACCCTCTTTGAACTCGTAAAACCAAAAAGAGGCACTCATTGATCATGATGGGGAAAATGGGAAGGGAATCATTTTTGCAAATAAATGGCAGTAGTTTGTCATTACCTTTGAACATGGCACTTGTCTGCATATAATTTTAGTCAATTGGGTATTCAGCTGGTCTCTACAACAATCCACTTACATGAGTCATGCCACTCCTTTGAGTCTTTCAAAAGAATGCATTGTCCACTGTCGCACTATGTGTTTGTCCCATTTAGTCATGCCACCAAGTCTTTTGTCATACTGCTCGATGCTTAAAGGGAAGTTGAAGAATTTTTTCCTCTGCAGTCAAAACAGTCTCTATGTCAGTATTTTTGAGTCAATCCTATGGTTACTACATTCACATCATTCCAGAACTATGTTTAGAGTTTCGTGTCATCGATGTGGGACTCATCATGTCCCTCCTTCGATGAGACTATCCCTGTCGACATCAACTCATCATCAGAGAAATAGTCTTAGAAACAAAAACTTAGTACCTTGAGATCTGTATGCCTTAATGATAGATTCTCTTACTCTCAACATAGGTTCACATCATTGACCTTTTATCGATAGAATCGACTGGGTGTTTGACATCAGGACATCTATCCACACTCAGTAGATTGTACTAGGGTACCTTGGGAATCATTGACATCAATTGTGATCTCCCTTGTACTTGTTAATGGTTCACATCATTGGCCGGTAATCAAGTGGTTTCTACCATGTTTGACTTCATATCATTGGAATCACATGGATAGAATTGTACTTTGCAGAAGACGAGACGAAGACAATGGGTATTTGTTTAAAGTGTTCATTGTTTTTCCATAGGTTGCAATGGAGTTTTGTATATCTAGCATGGATCCACATTTGTATGGTTGTGTCTATGCTCAAATTTGTGTCTGTATGACATAGATCTACATTGTATGTCTAGTAGCTATGTCCAAGTTTGAGTCCTCTATCACGTGGATCTACGGTATATTCTAGTAGCCATGCTTGTTTATTCCTCCCATGGATCTACCTTGTATTGGTCTATAGCCATGAGTTGGTTACTTGTGTCTATGAGTCAAAAATATTGATGTACTACATATTCCTACTTTATGACATGCTCTGATCGAGCTGACATTTTCACCTCTAAGCAACAACTTGTTCTCTCAAAGCTCTTGTTTATGGCATCCCTCTAAGACTCACACTTTGGAGGGCATCCTTTTACACCCAAATCCTATCACCACCATGTAATAAGACCTTTTACTTACATATTTGCCCTTAATCCTAGCACTTGGAGTGGAAACCCATGTTGTTTATCAATTCTACATGAAAATACTCAGCACCGCACTTTCCCTGTGAACCATGAGCGGTACCTTGCTTGCATCGGCTTCATCATGTTTTCCATAAGTGACGCCACCACCTGTGGCCTTTGGTCCATAAGCATTTCTCATCTAAACCTTTCTGTCATAAGAGGAGAAAAGAGGCACCCTGTGTAAAATGGGAAAAAGAGAAGTTTCTCAAGGCTTCTCGATCATAAGCCTCATTTCCTCCTTTATCCCTATCATTGTGGGTCAGTTGAGCTCGAGATCCCCCATCATAGGATCTTAGAGGCCACCTCATCCACAAATATCTCAACCATTCCTATCCATTGAACCTTATAAATACAAGCTCATGTCCATGGTTGAGGGGAGAACTGTAGAGGTATTGTTGTGCTGTTGGATTGACCACTTGGCCCAAGCCATTGGAGAGCATAGATAGCAAAGTTGGAGCTTATGGGGATTAAGTGTTTGTCTCATGGAGATGCATGTTGACACTAAGGCTTGATTGGTTGTAAACTTCTCCATACATCTTAATGCAAAGCCGATTTTCGTCCCACATTACTGTTGTTTTGATTTTTCATGTACATGTTGTTATATTCTTTAGTCACTAACATGGATAAGTAGATGATTTTCTAGTAGCTTTGATATGTTTGTGTGTTTGATCTATGTGCAGGAACACGGGTTCATTGTCGAGGTAGCATTCCATATGTCTACGACATCTAGGGAAGGTCTTCATCCTTTGTTGTTGTTCACTCATTTGTTCTGGATCTGAACCATTTAGACCAGAGGAACAACTTCTATCCGTAGAAGGTGAAATACTTCTGGTTACATTGTGACCTTCCACGGTCACCCTGGACCATGGAAGCAGCATGTGGCTTTCCACTGCTGCAACCCTGACAAAATAAATCAATCAGTAAAAGTTGAGTCAATAATTGTAACATAAAAAAAAATGAGATAAGCATAACAATGTAATAAGCATGTTATAACATGGAAATATTCATAATATGCATGAAAAAAATGAATGCCAGCGGTGGAAATGAAATGTTAACAAAAAAAATCGGAACATTTAGTTATTGTAGTCATGTTTAGTTACTATATTTAGCGTTTACGTAATGAGGCATAGCGTACAGTTACCCTAGACCATGGAAGCCACATCTATTTGATTTAAGTTGTAATCAATCAACAACTCTTCACCTGGAAGCATTGTATTTGTTTCACATACAAATATATGATGTTCTTTGTGTCCCTCAAATTTGCAATTCGGTTGCTTAGTTGCTGTCATTGGATGTGTACTATTTACAAAGCGAGCAACATTTCCATATTCTTTGTTTTTATGGTGTTCTGCTGTTGTATATAATTTGTGGCAAATCCATATCTCCTCATTCTTCGAGTATATTGGAACAAGACCAACCATTGATTGTATCTGTATAATGGTCCAACATACTCCATGAATTCAGTTACGATTCCATAGCCTACCTTTATGCCATCCATGGAAAATAGCCCCAATGCATGTAAGGACGAAGGAGCAATGCGATAAATGATCCCATTGATGAAGAAATTTGTGTCCACTTGAGGTAGCTTATTAGGTACCCATCATTGCACTAGATGTCTATACCTGAAGGGAAACTCAATGTAACCTATGCTCCTAGCATCATAATTACATGAACCTCTGTTGGCAATAAAGTATTGCATGCGTCTATGAAATCTTTTCCTTACTTTTTCAAATCTAGTTGATATAGAACTGGTAGATCTAGTACAACACGTATCACTTTCAACCTCTCCTAGTATATCTTCACCTTAACTTGAGGAAGATAGATCTGATAGATACCTATTTGGTGGTACCTACACTCGATAAAACAAGAATATAAGCTACCAAGCGGATATAGTTTAGCATGCAAATATATTTACTTGTAATGTTTTTAAAAAAAAAAATTTCTTCCCAAAAAATTTACCAAAGGCTATTTTTCTCTCAAAGGTGTAATTTCTTTCAGAGTTATTTATATTTGAATTATTTTTAAGTGTAAGATACAATTTGATTTGGTTTGGAATTTGTTCACAACATGGATATAGAAGTGTGTTTCTTCGGCCACTTGACTAGTTAATGCATGGAAAGAGGTATGGGGTTCCCCCTCATATAGATCATGTTGGGGATTCAATTTGGAACTATAGGTGGTCATATAGCTTCATTCATGTATTTCCCACTGAAAATCGATGACTTTATTCTAACAATCCCTCTTCCATAGTGGTTTGATATGCAAGTTTCCTCGTGAAAGGTATTCCTTCTCTAACTATGTGCCTGATTTTTTTAAAATAGGATAACATTGTGAAATGTCACCAAATTTAGACCAATTATAGGTAGTCTTGAGAATTGGTGACATTTGGTGAACTGATGATTGTGGATAGACATATCCTGGAGATGTTCATTAATGAAAAAATAACATTTATGGTCATAGGCATGTATGATAAAGTTGGAAAAAGACTAAGTGGTGAAAAATTGTCCTAAAGCAGTAGTCTTATCAAAATGACCACCATATTTCATATGAAGGAGAAATTTCCTACCATGGCCTGTCATCCCATAGTTGGTTGAAGTATCTATCTGACCATGGCACAAGTGTTCTCAGAACAACTCTTTGAGGAAGAAGATACAGGCCTCCCAAAAGAAGTTCTTTTTGGTCAAATTAGACAAGTTGCTCTAGGAGAATGCTCGCCATAATTTGTGGGTTGAAAGAAATTCCTACACCATATGGGAATCTTGTAGGTGGCAATGTTGTCTACCTAACCATGTTCTTACTTTGACCTGAAAGTACATGAGGCATAAATTATGGATTTGCCAAAACAGGGTCTTAAGCAGCTTTTACATCATACTTCAGTAAAATTCCTGCCGAGGAGAGAGAATGTAGTTCCAGAGGATGAAACTGGTCTTAATGGATTCATCTAGTTGTCCTCCATCCATTGGATGTCTTACACTCCAAGTTTGATGAAAAGTTGAAATCACCTTTGAGACATAGGGTTTAAAGAAATTGACTAAGTGTCAAATCACAAGGTTGAAGAGGCATTTGGAAATGCCCGCCAAAGCCTGTTTGAGAGATGATAAATTCATCAGAAGGTATTCATGATGATGATGATCATGATCCTCATGATCATGAAGACAATGAAGACGATGAAGATGATGGTGATTACGACAACAACAACAGTCGTCATCATCATCCTTGTCATCTTCATCACCATTGTCTAATTCATCGTCTTCATCAATATCATCATCATCATCATCATCATCTTCATAATCAACATCATCATCATTGCCATCATTGTCATCATGATATTCTTCATCATCATCATCTTCCTTATCATCATCATCATAACCATCATCTTCATCATCAACGTCTTCATTATCACCGTCATCGTCTTAATCATCATCATCATATATGTTGTCATCATCATCAACATCTTCATCTTCATCATCATATTCATCATCAACATCTTTTTCATCCAATTCATCAGCATCTCCATTATCATTATCACCATCTCCATCATCATCATCATCATCATTTTCATTATCATCATCATCATCATCATCATCATCATCACATTCGTCATCATCATCATCATCATCATCTTCATCATCGCAATTTAGGGGGAGCTCAGTGAATGAAGACGTCTACATGATAGGGGGAGCAACAAGTTGAGTGAAAAAGTAAGGATTGCTCCTAACACCCATTCCAAGGACTAATCTAACAATTCAATATGATCTGAGGAAGTAGTAAAAAAAAATACAGCTTATTGGGCCCTGTGAAGCCTCCTGTTCTTAGATTTGTGCACATGAAGAATCAACACTCATTAGAGGAAATTTCAACTCAAAATGGGCCTCCTAAGGAAAATTAATAAAATAATAGTTAAAATAATAAAATAATGTTTATTAATTTTGGAAGAAAAGAAAAAACTACTTTTATGTTCATATTTTTGACATATCTCCCTGTGTTTTTACTCAAATTTTGATAGGGAGAGCTCATTGGATGAGGATTTAAATTCCACATCCAATGAGTACCCACTCAACATATTTTTGACAAGTCACGCTACCCCAAAAACAAGAAATACCTAAAAAAAAGTGATGATGACATCATCATCACATTTTTTAGTTATTTCTTCTTTTTGGGGTAGTGGGGCCCATCAAAAGTATTCCAAGTGGGTACTCTTTGGATGTGGAATTTAATTCTTCATCCAACAAGCTCTCCCAATCAAAATTTAAGTAAAAACACAGGGAGATATGTCCAAAATACGAACAAAAAAAGTAGTGTTTTTTATGATACCTATATCCAAATTTATATTAAAAAATTATTTAAGAGGTGATCCCTTTTTTAATTTCAAAGCATTTTGATTGGATAATACATGATGACATAGAATTTGTACTATTTTTGGAAGGCCCATTTTTAATTGAAATTTCCTCTAATGTATGGACCTAGTCCAGTGTCTTAAAAGAGGAAGATCCAAAGTGAGCAGTTTGGTAGTTCCATAAAGTGCATCCTTTATATGAGTGATTAATCACTCCTAACAATTCTATTATAGTGTTAGTGAAGCTCAGAGTAATTTAGCGAATACCAAGGTAAATATATTTTCATCACATCTTCATCATCATCTTCATCTTCATCAACATATTCATCATCATCATCATCACCATCATGATCATATTCATCTTCATCATCATCTTCATCATCATCTTCATCATCATCCTCATGCTCATCCTAATCATCATCATGATAATCATGATAATAACGATCATCATCTTCATCATCCTCATCCTATTCATCATCATCATCATCCTCATCCCCCTCATCATCGTCCTCATCCTCACCCTCATCATCATCATCATCATCGTTGTTGTCATCGTCATCAACACCACCATCATTGATCATCATCATCATATTCATCATCATCATCATCATCAACATCATCGTCATCGTCATCATCATCATCATCATATCCCTCTTCCTAATCAACATCTTAATCATCGTCATCATCATCTCCCTCATCATCATCTTCATCATGTTCATAATATTCATCACCACCACCATCATCATCATCATCATCATCATCATCATCATCAACATCTTCATCATCATCATCATCATCATCATTCTCGTCATGCTCATCCTCGTCCTCATGATGGTCGTTATCATCATCATCTTCATCATCATCATCACTTTCGCCATCATCATCCTCATCCTAGTCATCATCATCATCATCATCATCATCATCGTCATCGTCGTCGTCGTCATCATCGTCATCATCATTATCATCATCATCATCGTCATTTTCGTCATCATTGTCATCATCATTGTCGTCATTATCGTCATCATCATCATCATCATCATCATCGTCACTCTGATCATCATCATCATAATTATCATCATCATCGTCGTCGTCATCGTCGTCATCTCCCTCTTCCTAATCAACATCTTCATCATTGTCATGATCATCATTTTCATCATCTCCCTCATCATCATATTCATCACCACCTCAATCATCATCATCGTCTTCAGCATCATCATTGAATGTTGATTTATGTTCATCTATGTCTCCTTCCCAAAGGTTTGAAAATGCTCTTATTTGAGGGATTTTGTGGGAGCGCTTTTCAGGTTAACTGGTTAGCAAGTTTTGCCACCATGGAGCCATCGGATGGAGAGTGGGTTTTGATATACAGTGATAGGTATTTTTGTATTTTGAAACATGTAGTAGTGCAATAAGGGTAAAGTGTGTTAAACTTCAAAGGTTCAGATTCAAGATGGTGAAGATCGACGACAGAAAGCGATTCCATGAAGCAGAGATGCAAGGAAGGATTTATTTTTGAGATTTGCGGAGTTCGTTAAATTGGTGTAATGTTGGAGGGTCGATATTGGCACAAGGTGAGATCAATGGCCCTAAATCATTTCACGCGGTGAACCTGCTTAGAAGGAGAAACTTTTTCAAATCACGAAAGGGTTAATCAGCAAGAAAATCAGATGGTTGAGATGAAGGTGAAGATAGATCTGCGGTCTCAAACAATTCCGTGGATTGAACTAGCATGGAGAAAGTTCCGAATTCGATCCGTGGAAATTGATAGGGGCTACGAATATCTACGATCGGAAAAATATTTTGGGTAGATGAATGGGTGAGGAGCATTCCACGATCAGAAGTTGCTCACTCGTTCAGATGAAAAAGGGTTAGCAGAATGTTAAAGTTCTCGAGGTTGAGCGGTCCTGATGAAGGTAGTTTAGAGATCGATGGTTGATATTGATCTCCCCAAATCAAGCTGTGCATGTTGATAGTGTTGAGTTTTGGGTATGAATATTTGGTGTATCAAGGGTTTAGATTGCAAATATGAACAACTACGGTACTGAGTGCATGGAGAAACACGAGGTTTATGCAACATTAAAAAAAACTATAAAAAAATATAAGTGGAGAAGACGCCCTCACATACGATCTTCCTTCCCGATAGTTAACTGATTTCCCTGACACCATTTGTGATACACCCACAGGATAAAGCATCCCTATGGTAGCACCATCTTGAATAAAACCAGATACCTATCGTATGGCTGGCATTTGAAATCAGAAAGATATCATGAAAATCTAAGAAGTGGAACAATGAATTTGATTGCCACACGTAGTAGGGGAAACACAAATGAAAGAATGTTTCTAGTATCATCGTCACAAGAGAGAAAGGGTCATCACAGGATCGAAAGGGCCAGAACACGTCCAATCCATAAGCCCTGAAGTGTATGGTCGACCAAGCTACTCGATGATGAAATGTGCGAATATGCTGACAGGTCATCCCCTTGTCCATTTTTCCAATCCTATATAAACACCACCTTTCAGATCCATTAAGGTGCATAGGATGAGCTAGTGTAGAAGCAAACTCACGGTATCATTCTGCCAAGAGGTTCTAAGGATTCTGATATGTTTGCAATATCAATCTGGTTCGAGAAGCTTGTTAGTCTGGGTGTGTTGCTGGTTGGTGAGCTTGATTCCAAGCTCATCTATCACCCTATTTTTTCACACTAGGGAAGCACCAACCATCGGGGAGAAGAAGTCATACACCACTTTGAGAGATGCACCTATTTTATATGGGAGTGAATGCTCGTACTAGAGCATCAAGGTCCCAAGGTCTTTGTCGTAGCTTTCATGCACCCCTTTCGCCAACCTTTTCTGAGGTGGTGAGGAGTACTTGAATGACAAGCCACTAAAGAAGGCGCTTGTTTCTACCAGAAGCAAGGGGGAAGCTGTGAAGAAAGATGAGCACGGAAAGGATATATATAAACTCCTTTTCCTAATTTGAGCCCATGAAAAAAGGTTCCTTTGACCATGAAAGGAACACAAAGGGAAAGGACACGTTGCTGACTTGACAGACGGACAAGTGGTCGAGCCCAGTCAGAACTAAGCCACCGGAAGCATCTTGAGATGTCGTTTTCACTGCCCACGAGTTGACAACCAGAAATGTCATGCTACCATCCAGACCAAGCCGCATTTTCTCCATGATGATTGTTTAAAGATATGTAAATCATGGCAGAAGTACCACGCTCTAGTTGTTAATGTTTGATTATGACCATAATAGTTTCAAATCCTATTTCAAAGATTAGCCTCAGGGTCTCAGACATTATAAAAAGGCTCCCCACCAAGGATCAAATTTGAAGGGCATGGTCCCATTTCCTTTTGAATATTAAGTTTCAATGAATTAGCCACCAATTAGCTTACTACCTATTGAGTTACAAGTGGTTTCCATTTTCATACATTGAGTTTCCCTAATCTTTATCATGATAATGGGGCTTGTGGTTGTTGTTGATATGTATATATTCAATTAGAATTAGTCATTGTATATCACATGAATGTAAGGATGAAAAATAGAACTTGGGTATGCATAAAAACAACCCTCATTTTCATAGGTAAATTCATAAAAGCCACAATCCAACGAAAATATTTCAGGGTTACACATTACAATTTACAATTCTCATAAGGAAAAGAAAATCACATACTTGAGCCAAATGTAGTTGTGGAAGCAAGATAGTGAAGACACCACCCGGTGAACAAGAATGAGTCATTTCTCCAGTAGCAACCATACCTGCAAATTCCCAAGTTAGACCAAACCCTAAAATATCCAAGGTAAAAAACTCTTGAAGAAAAACTACAACAATAGAGTTTACCTCGATTTTCCATGCCGAAATTGCCAAGGTTTCCATGCAAAAAGCAATGAGACCACCCAACTATACAAAATCCACCATTCCATGAGGAAAGTTTTCAGAAAAGTGGTCAAAATCAGTCCCAGTAGCCTTAAGAGAATTTGTCCCAGCAACCTTAGTAAAAAATGGTCCCAGCATCCTTAAGAGAATGTCCGCCACAATTCATGGTTTGAGAAGAGTGCCCAAACGATGGTATCGTATTATAGCTAGTTGGTTTGGCTACCTATTCATGATTTGAGTTTTCTTTAATATTTCTTGAGGAGAAAGATACAGGCCTTCCAAAACAGGGTTTTTCATGAGTGGATGCAAAAATGGCTAAGTAGCCTCAGAAAGATTTCTGCCCTAAATTATGGGTTAGAGTAAATGCCCGCAGCACATGGGGGTATTGTAGATTGTTCTTTGGAATACCTGACCATGTCTTGATATTGTCTTGGAAGTGGATGAAGAAAAATTTATGGACCTTCCAAAAGGGTGTTTTAGGCAGATTAGACCAAATTGAGAAATTTGTCCAAGTATGGACTTGGTGTTAAATCTTCCCAAGTGGCCTTAAGGAAATGCCCGCCATGCCTCATAGGATGATGGGAAAAATGTATTGAGAATGTGTGTCTCTAGAGTGTTGTATGGAGCATACAATGATGTCACTTGCCTCATGAAACTACAACATATATTTAAGGAAGAATTGGTCTCAACAGCCTCAGTAAAAAATGGTCCCAACAACCTTAAGAGAATGCCTGCCACAATTCATTGTTTGAGAAGAATACCCACACCATGGTACCATCCTATACATAGTTGGTTTGACTACCTATTCATGATTTGATTTTTCTTTAATATTTCTTGAGGAGAAAGATATAGACCTGCCGAAACAGGTTTTTTAGTGGTGAAAAACAAGAAATTCGAGGGGCAGTAGTTGATATCCAAAAGATGGATGCTGGAAATCCTATAAAACCTGATGTAATTATAAGAAGTGTGAGACAAGCCAAAAAGAAAAAATTCCTATATGATCGAAATGCAACATTGAATGCAAAATGGTGAAAGAAACTTATGTTGCAATAAGCATTTCTAGTGATCTTGCCGTACTGAAAATTTATTCTATTGTGCTAACATTTATGTTACCAAATTTTGGAAATGTAACAAATGATGGAATGCATATTAAATATTTAGTTTTTATTTTCAGTAATAAAATTACTGTTGTTTTCTGTGTTTGCTGATATTTTGTAAATTTTTGTCTTTTTTAGGCCAGTTCTATAGGCATTACAGCTTTGGGTTATTCGCTGAAATTTGGTTGCATGAGTAGAATTGTATGACATTGTTCCATAATTCAAAATTCAGTTTCATTAGATAAAGAAACTTACATAAATACAACAATACATAGCATCGAAATTCTCATAAAGAACTCAAGATTTCTCAATCCATCATCCCCATAATATCCCTATAATATCAACAGTTCCAAGCAAACAGCTAGGATCTACCTATGTCACCAAATCTACTGACATCTCATATCCACTAATTACTATCACTCTTTTAATTTCTTACAAATTCAAATATATATGCCTACAGTACAGAAGTTAAGTTTTCAATTTTGATATTGTTAACTTTCTGGTCTATTATATACACTTATTGAAAAGTTAAATTCAAAATTACCATTCACATTAAATGCATCAAAAACATATACAATATTGCCGAGAAATACACACACACACACACATATAAATTTATGTATTAAAAATTGAAATGTATTTACATACACACCATATATAAATAATGTTATTCCATAGTTCTAGGCTGCTTGGGAGGTTTATGCTGCAAGTCCTCCTTTTCTAGAGAAGATAAATTTGTAAATTCTAGTCTTTTGGCTTGTCTAGAAGCTTCTGGTTCTTCAGAAGCTGCACCAGGTGCATGTTCTAAATTTCATTCTAATTCTTTCACTTTTGTTTCACATTTGTGCAAACATTCTCTCAATCTATAGTTATCTTGGATGTACTTCTTCAGCAATTTCACATCCTTCTTATTTTTCTCTTCATGTTACTTTTCCTTTTGTTGAAGACGATCATTTGCATGTTTCAACTCAGACTGAACTTGGGTCAAATTTTTCCTGAGCTTCTCTGTCTTTGTCTCCAACTCTTTTTCCCTCAATTCTGTATTGTCTAGAGTATACACAATTGCTACTCATTGAAGCATGTTGTTCTTATGCAAAGTGGCAATTTGGGATTTCGGATCTTCTATCTCAGACTTAGAACCCAAATGTTGTGATTATCTATCCTCCAGTATTTTCAATTTGAGCTCTTTAATCTCGTTATCCCTCTCAGCTAGCTTGTTTGCCATTTTTTCTTTTATGGTTGACCACACAGAGAGATCAGCTCCAGCATTCATTGCTGCACTAGCATCCATCAAGGACTTCTCTTGAATTCTCAAGAAGAAACGATAGCTTTCTAACCCCCTTTTGACTTGTGCATGACCTCGTATTGCATTAAAAGTTACGTCTAGTTACTTCTCTCTATTTTGCAGGGAATTCTCATACCTTATTAAAGCCTGTTGGTGTGCTAAGATATCATAAATTTCACCAGAAATCAGATGCCCACACTATCCCTTACCAAGTTCAGATTCTTTTAACTTTTCAATTCCTCTAGTCTGTAGTTCTGCAGTAATATTTTCAAGTTCAACAATTTTCCCTTTCAACTCTTCATCTTTATTAGCAATTATGTTTTTCATGTTTTCCTCTTTTTTAATATATTCATTTATCTCAAGTTGATGTTTATTGTACTCTTCAACAAGGTTGTTTTTAAAGTCATCCTTCATTATTTTAATTATTCTACTTAACTTACTAACTTCAATGGTAAGTATTGCTTCCTGGCCGATAACAGTCCTTAGAGGGGGAATTTCCAACACCTCCGGTGGATGTTTTAGGTCATCTTCCAGTCTCTTTGTGGTTTCTTCATATTTCTTCCTTAAAACCATATATTCTTCTCTACATTTCTCAATTTCCTTTCTAAACTCATTCTGAATTTTCCCTAGTTCCTTATTCAAAGACTGAAGAACAGATTCCTTTCCTGCTATTATCCTTCTTGAACCGTCCACAGTCTTCACAAGGGATCCTTGTAATCTTGCAATTTCCTGTAAACAGGGAAATTTTTTAGGAGGCTTAAAAAAATGGAATTTGGCAACTTTTTTTTTGGAAAAAAGCATTTAAAAATTCCTCCTACCTTAAAGAGGTCCACCATTTGCAAATTTTTAATAGAATATTCCTGCATGGTATCCATGTGTTCTCTTTCTAACATTGCAATTACCTGTAAATAGTGAAAATTTTAACAAGGCTTCAAAAAAAGAATTTGGCAACTGTTTCTTTTTTAAAAATAGCATTGAAAAATAGCACCTACCTTTAAGAGATCCTGAATTTCCACCTTCTTAATCCTACAGAGTTCTACGCTCTGTACTATGGTAGGATACCAATAGGAAAAAAAATTCTATGAAATTCAACTTCTTATTTGAAATGCAACATTTTATCAAACAGTAGATTAAAAACAGTTTTTCCATCAAAACAATATTTTGGAGAGGATGTTTTCTCATCATCACTATGCTCCATCTGTTCATTAAACTCAACATCATGCATCTCGGTTACATTTATTTCTCTTCCTTCATGTAATCCGGATAGAATTGAGACAACATCAAATTATTCAAGGTCACTTCCCAAACCTTCCATACAGTACTCAAAAGTCTCTTCAAGTACTTGTACATTGTCCTTTGGAGTTTGTTGAGGAACTTCCTGGTTAATTTTGTCCAGTTTCAGCCTCTTAATGTATGCATTTATAAATTTTCTTCCTTCTACAGTGCTGGGTTGATATAAGTCAATAACGTTTTGTAGTGTGCCAGGGTAACTGAACTTCACTCTCTTCATTTTTCTCTCCTGCACTGCAAAATGAATTTTTTTTTTCCAATAGATGAGGGACATTTATGGCCAGGTCTTCAACCCAATGAATTACCAACTTCATACAATCACCTGAAATATCTTGCTTGTGGTGATTCATAATTGTCCTAAGTACAATTTGAATTAAGGTTTTGTACAGTCATGGTGGAACATATTGCATATTTAAACCATTCCGGGAAACCTTAACCGTTTTTCTACATATTTTGTTTTCCATCTCACCCTTTTCTACTTTGAGGGTTTTCTTGGTGGTCAACATTACTCCCCCCCTGCGTGGAATTTTTGTTGCACCTGACAACAAATCAGGGTCCAGACAAACCTTCCTCCCAAAAATTATCAATTCCTTGGACTCATCATCATAACTAGAAATGGAATTATCTATATCTTCATTGTTAAAATTGAACTGACCCAAAAGAAAACGATGCACTCATGCTCTGACCAGGACATTTAGCATACCTTCTGACCAGTTGGTTCTATCACTCCATGCCTCAGCGCTCTCTCTGAATTTTCTGACATTGAACCCCTCAGCAACTTCAAAACCCCCTATTTCAGTTGACGACATGGAAGATGAGGCTGTTGTTTCCATTTTGCAGGATGACGGCACGCTCAGAAAGGAAGAAGGGGATGCATGCACAGGATGCACGCACAGAATACCAGCATGCTGGCTTTTCCAAACTAAAATAAAAATTACAATTGTGTTTAGACGGTTCCAAACTATAATAAAAGTTACAAATGTGTTCTCACTTTTGCAAAATATAATAAAAATTACAAATGTGTTCTGACTTTTCCAAACTATAATAAAAATTACAAATGTGTTTCAAGTCAACTATACACAACTTACATTTTCAATTTCAACATAGTTAACTTTCTAGCATGTTAAGTGTACTTATTTTTCTACCATGTTAAGTATACTTATTGAAAAGAAGAAAGTAACAGTAAATAATATAGTAAAAAATTGGCATTCTAACTATTCTAGAAAAATAAGAGTAATATAGTGAGTAATATAATAATAGAGTAATATTCTTCTCTACATGTTTTGATGCACTCTCAAACCAAACCCTCCTATTAAATGTTTATAGTAAATGTTTTTTGGAAATTGGATGGTTGGATATATTGAGAAGACTATCCTTGTGTTAATTTTATATAACCTAACCTCAGATGCTCACAGTTGACCTATGAAAGGTGCAATTTTAAACTTTTTTTACTTTTATGGACACTTGGTGTAAAATGAAAGCTATAAGAATAAAAATGAAAGATAGGAATGCATAGTAGTTAAATTGAGCATGAATGAATAAAATTCCAAGTATCTTGGCCAAATTCAAAAAAAATAACTGAATTCTAAGTTTCGTAAAAACTAGTGTGTAAATATTCAAAAATGGACTTAGGAAAATGCACGTTGCAGTCCGTACAATTTTCATAAGTTGAAACTAACACCATGGGGTTGAAGATATATATATTTTTGACAAAATCCTCTTTTCATTTTTTAAAATTATGTTTCATTTGTCCAGAGTTAAATTGACAAAATGACAACTTTTGTGTTTTCAACCCAGTTTTACCCAGATCACAAAAATGCCCGTGTAGCCCAAAGTATTGGGTATTTTTGAGTGATTTTAGTTGGAAATGGTATGTTTTACTATTTTCCACATTATTATATATTTATTTTTTCTATTTTGGTTCAGAAAGTGCCTGTTGTGAAAAAATATCCACCTACATTAATAAAAATGTAAGCCAAACCCTCATATTAAATGTTTATAGTAAATGGTTTTGGAAATTGTATGGCTAGATATATTTAGAATACTATCCTTGTGTTAATTTTATATAACCTAACCTCGAGTGCTCACAGTTGACCTATGAAAGGTGCAATTTTAACCTTTTTTTTACTGTTATGGACACTTGGTGTAAAATGCAAGCCATAAGCATAAAAATGCAAGCTAGGAATGCATAGCAGTCAATTGAACATGAATGACTAAAATTGTAGGTATCTTGGACAAATTCAAAATTAATGAATGAAATTCTAAGTTGTTACATAAAAAAAAATGTCTAATATTCAAAACTGGGCTTAGGAAAATGCACGCCACAGTCCGTACAATTGTCATAAGTTGAGAATAACACCATGGGGTTGAAGATAGATATATTTACATTTATTAATAAAATTTATACTGTTAGGTGTAATATATATGGTGAATTCTACTATTTAATGCATATGAATTATGTATTTGTTCCATTAAACTATGTCTAGTATATTACTGTTCTGTTATAATTGGTTTTTCTTTTCGAATAATTTTTTCATTATATATGAAATTTGTAAGTTTGAAATGATAATATACATTTCCCAGCATGTGGGTTATTGTGAATATGATTTTATAATGTGTTCGAAATGTCTAAAAAACCTCTTATTATAGCCTTCTAGATATGGTTGGATTCACCATACAACACTCTAGAGATCCACACTCTCAAAATATTTTTATCATCATCCTATGAGCTGTGGCAGGCATTTCCCTAAGGCCAATTATGTAGATTTTACCAATAATTCCATACTTGGACAATTTTTTATCTTCTCCGAGGCTCGGTCTAATTTCCCTAAACCACATTTTCCAGGCTACGTAGACGAATATTCCCAAACTTAGCCAATTTTCTGATTTTAACTAATTTTTCATATTTATCCAAAACGATACCATAATGCAACAATGATTTCAACTTCATTTCAAATCATCATCTATGCCATACCATGCCATGCAGGAATCATCCTTAGTGTGAGCATCAACCTTAATGCGGGCATCAACCTTAATGCATGCATCAACCTTAATGCAGGCATCACTTATCCCCTTTAAAATACTTAGCCATTTTTTCTTTTTCTTTAGTATGAAAATTAACATTTTTCTTCTATTTTCGCAGGTTGATATTTTCCTTATCTGGCCACCATAAGAAAAACCAAGATCATAGATAGATATCAATTTCAATAATGAACTGGACCATATCATCTGATGAATTTTATCATCAAAGGAACACCCCCTTTCGGTCATTTCAAAGTGGTCTCTCAAACTTTTTGTCTAACACTTGAGCAGTTCTCTTCAAACACTAGGTCACCAAGGTAATTTCATTTTTCCTTCAAATTTGGCAAGTGATATTCCCAATGGGTATAGTTCAACAAGGTGAGTCCGGAAAAAAAACTTTCATCTTCTGGAGCTTCTTTCTCTCTCGTCGGCGGGCATTGTTCTGGAGCAGTACAAATATGGCTAAGAGGCACTTTTGGCATATTGATATCTTCTTCCTGAAATACCTTTTGGTTAGGATAATTATATGGTTGGATGCACCATACAAGTTTCTAGAGATCTAAACTCTCATAATATTTTTATCATCAACCCATGAGCTATGGAGGGAATTTCCCTAAGGCGTGTTAGGCATATTTTACCAATAATTCATACTTGGACAATTTTTTATCTTCTCCTAGGCTTGGTCTAATTTCCCTAAACCACAGTTTTGGCAGGTCCATAAATTATTCTTCAGTGTCTCTTTGGACAAAATGTGACAATGGTTGAGTAGACAAAACAACAGCGTACAATATCCCCATGTGGTGCGGGTATTTTCTTCAACAAACCATTTGTGGCGGGCATCCTCTTAAGGCTACTTGGACCAATATTCCCACACTTGGCCAATTTCTTGATTTTCACTAATTTGTTGTATTTCTTCAGAACGATGTCATAATGCAACAATGATTTCAAATTCATGCCACATAGTGATCTATTCCATTCCATGCCATGCAGGCATCATTCTTAGTGTGGGCATCAACCTTAATGCGAGCATCACTTGGCCCCTTTACAACACTTAGCCATTTTTTCTATCTTTAGTATGCAAAATAAGATTTTTCTTCTATTTTGTGAGGTTCATATTTTCCTTATCTAGTCACCATAAGAGAAACCAAGACAATGGATAGATATCCATTTAAACAATGAACAAGACCATATCATCTGATGATTTTTATCATCAGTGGAACACCCCCTTGCGAGCATTTCCAAGTGGTCTCTCAAACTCTTTGTCTAACACTTAACCCGTTCTCTTGAAACCCTAGGTCACCAAGGTCATCTCATTTTTCCTTCACACTTGGAAAGTGAGATTCCCAATGGGTAGAGGCCAACAAGGTGAATCCATCATGACCACTTTCATCTTCTAGAGCTTCTTTCTCTCTCCTCGACGGGCATTTTTCTGGAGCAATGAAAATATGGCTGAGAGGCACTTTTGGCAGATTGATATCTTCTTCCTGAAAGAGTTTTTGGTCAAGATAATTATATGGTTGGATGCACCATAAAATTTTCTAGAGATATACACTCTCAGAATATCTTTATCATCAACCCATGAGCTGTGGCAAGAATTTCCCTAAGTCCTGTTAGGCATATTTTACCAGCAATTCATACTTGGACAATTTTTTATGTTCTCCTAGGATTGGTCTAATTTCCCTAAACCACAGTTTTGGAAGGTCCATAAATTCTTCTTCAGTGTCTCTTTGGAAAAACTGAGACCATGGTTGAGTAGACAAAACAACAGCCTACAATATCCCCATGTGGTGTGGGTATTTTCTTCAACAAACCATTTGTAGTGGGCATCCTCTTAAGGCTACTTGGACCAATATTCCCACACTTGGCCAATTTCCCGATTTTCACTAATTTTCTGTATTTCTCCAGAACGATGTCATAATGCAACAATGATTTCAAATTCATGCCACATAGTCATCTATTCCATGCCATGCAATGTGAGCATCATCCTTAGTGTGGGAATCAACCTTAATGCAGGCATCAACCTTAATGCAGGCATCATTTAGCCCCTTTACAACACTTAGCCATTTTTTCTGTCTTTAGTGTGCAAAATAAGATTTTTCTTCTATTTTGTGAGGTTGATATTTTCCTTATCTCGTCACCATAAGAAAAACCAAGAGCATGGATAGATATCCATTTAAATAATGAACAAGACCATATCATCTGATGATTTTTATCATCAATGGAACACCCCCTTGCGAGCATTTACAAGTGGTCTCTCAAACTGTTTGTCTAACAATTAACTAGTTCTCTTCAAACCCTAGGTCACCAGGGTCATTTAATTTTTCCTTCACACTTGGAAAGTGAGATTCCCAATGGGTAGAGGCCAACAAGGTGAATCCATGATGGCCACTTTCATCTTCTGGAGCTTCTTTCTCTCTCTTCAGTGGGCATTTTTCTGGAGCAGTGCAAATATGGTTGAGAGGCACTTTAGGTAGATTGATATATTCTTCCTAAAAGACTTTTTGGTCGGGATAATTATATGGTTGGATGCACCATACAAGTTTATAGAAATATACACTCTCATAATATTTTTATCATCAACCCATGAGCTGTGGTGGGCATTTCCCTAAGGCCTATTAGGCATATTTTACCAATAATTCATACTTGGACAATTTTTGATCTTCTCCTAGGCCTGTTCTAATTTCCCTAAACCACAGTTTTTGCAGTTTTTGCATGTTTTTGCAGGTCTAATTTTCCTAAGCCACAGTTTTTCATGTTGGGCATGCATTTGAGTAAAGAAATACAAAATTTACTTGCTTCAATAAAATCCACGAACATGCCTGATTTCATTTTCCCATACCGCAACCTGTCATACACATGCTAAATGTATTGAGTGTAAAATATGTCATATAATCGTCTAAACTTGTAAATGGTAGTTTCTTATTTTCCCTACCTATCATATTCTAAACTTTTAACTAACTGTCAAATATGTCACTTAACAAACCATCAAATTTTATGATTCGATGAACTTGAATCAAGTCGGATTCTAATGGCATTGAGAATGACTGCATCACCCAGATGTGAACTCATCATTTCATTATGATTAACCTTTTTTTCCCACCTTTCAATTATTCTAAGGGCCAACATAGTACACACATCAAGATTTGGCCTAACCTAATGGATTCCTTCCTAGCAGCTGCAGTCAATTACCAATCATGTTGCTTCTTATGTAAGATTGATAAATAGGGGCCACTGTTATCAGTAGTCTATGCAATATTCAATCCATTCTCTATGTTAGTTAATTTTTTTCTAGTATGGCCACAGATGTGCGCAAATTTGAGTTCACTGATAGTATGAGTGAACTAGGTACAATTGGAAAGAATTGGAGATAGTTTCATCTGGGTTCGATGGCTTTCATTGGCAGTTCCATTCCATCACATTTTTTTTATGTTCGTTTGACATTCCTTTCCCATCACTCAGTGAAGTCTTTCCTGCCCTGAGTCAGCACCATGTCCCTCTTGAACAACCTAAGCATTCTCTCTCAGTGGCATAGCAGGATTGATTTCTTCAATTCCATGTTTTAATTTTTCCACATCAGATGGGTCTTGCATGTTGTTTTCCGCTGAGCCATATTTGTCAGTGGAATTTCTTACCATTTTATTCTTTCATTGGTATTTCCCTTTTCTGCTTAGATACCTCTCATGCACTATGCATCTTTGTTATAATTATTCTCTACTCACATCTCCCATCCAGATAACTAGAATGCAACTTCCTCTTCCACTCCCTTTCGACCCCTGGTGTTGAAACATGTCCACTTCAGCCCTGTTTTCCACCCTGTGTTGCACTGTCGTGTTTTCTTTGTTCCACATTAGTTGGTATCTTTGTTTAAATCCAAGAAATTACAGCAAAGGATGGATTAGATCATGGGTGAATCAAAATTTCAGTTTCACTCAAATTAAATCCACTTGTAACATGGTCAATCCGACCCTTGAGGTCTATAAATAGAATTTAATAGGTAGTAGGGACAATTATTATTGAAGGATTTGTTTGATGTTACTGATTCAACGGTAAACTATCCCTCTACTCTGTAATGAAAGCATAATATAATAAAAAATGGTCTTGGGCCCCTTTTAAAACTTTCTTGAGTATCGATCTTGTTATATTTTTGTATTATCTCTATTTTTTTCCTTGGAATGTATTACATATGTTATGTTCTCATTTATTAATTTATGCAAGGAACGATGATGATTTATATTATAATAAAAAAGAAATGGACCATACAAAATTGTAGAGCCACGAGATTGGTTTCCAAACTATGATGCTTATCAACAAGAAACCAGCATTTACAGTTGTTCTATTCTCATTTCAAATATTGGATGCATTCTTATTTCACAATAGAAGTTTAATTTATGTTTGAAATTAAAACTATACTAGTCTAATTAGGTTTTTGTATGAAAATTTCCAAATTTCATACCTACAGTGTACTTCGATTGGAATTGGTGTGCATTTTTAGTTCTGGCCGTGAAAAATTGGAAAATACTATCAATTGCTGTTTTGGATGACTTGGATTTTACTGTAGATCTTACAATTTACATAAATGAGTACAAGAGTTTGTAGAAAAGGTTGGTATGTCTATTTTATAGTGCAATTTATTCAATATAGCATGAAATGATGATCTGTCAATTCATTTCTAGAATATATTTCATCATGTGTAATTTCATACACACTTCTTGGTATGGATTGTACATTAAACGCTCTTAGACATGGGAAAAATGAACATATGGATTACACATTATAGTTGTATTACATATTAGAAACACATTAACTATATCAATATATATGCATTGCCAAGAAATATGGACAATTTATATTACAACAATATTAGTATGTACATAGACATCAAATGTACACCATATTATTTTAGAAATATAGGATGCTTGGGAAGTTGGGATCTTTTTTCAATTCCTCCTTTTTAGAATAAGAAAATTCACTATAACTTCTCTTGCCTTTTCCAGAACCGTCCAGTTCTACAGAAGCTTCATCGACCATATGTTTTAATTGTTTTTCTTGCTCTTTCACTTTGTTTGCAAGATTTATCACTTTTGTATGAAATCTATATTTTTATTCTAGGCATTTCTTCAACATCTCTACATTATTATTTTTCTGATTTGAGTGCTCATATTTCTTTCTTTTAAGATCATCATCTGTCAAATTCAGGTCAGATTGAACTGCACTTAAATTTATCTTGACCTATTGTACCTCCTTCTCAAGCTCTTGTGCCCTCAAATTGATATTAGATGGAGTATACAAAATTGTTTCTGCCACAGGTTTATTCTGCAAAGCCTTAATTTGGAATTTCAAATCTTGTATCTCACTATCACATCCCAAATGTAGTGCTTTTCCCTTCTCCAATGGTTTTTGGTGAAGGTCTCTAATTTCGGCCTCCTTCTCCTCTATCTTCTTCTTCAATGTTGGATTTCATGAGCCAAATGTAAACTATACAACATTAATTATTGAAGCAGCTTCATTCAAGGTCTTCTCTCGTTGTTGCAAGGACTTCTGAAACTGGAGTAAGGTCTCCATAGTTACATCACCTAGTTTTGTACTACCAAAACGTTTTGGTGTGATGGCCTTTTTAACCTCCACTTTCGATTCTTTTGTTGTGCTGATGTTTTTACCCTTGACTGTTTATTCTTCTAGTGTGCAAACCTGTTTACCGTTGACTATTGATTCTTCTAGTGTGAAGACTTGTTTACCCTTGATTGTTGATTTTTTTGGTGTGCATACCTATTTACCCTTGACTGTTGATTCTTCTGGTGTGCAGACTTGTTTACCCTTGACTGTTGATTCTTCTGGTGTGCATACTTTTTACCCTTGACTGTTGATTTTTTTCCTCTTCAAGAACTTTTAGCTTGGAGAGTTGCTGAAATCCTTTCAATTCTCTTTTTTTGTAGAAACTCATTTTTGTTTTTAATTGTTTTATTCAATTTTTCAAATCTTGCTTCATATTGTGCAGTATCATTTTGTTGTTTAATGATCATTTCTCTCAATGCCCTTTGAAATTCAACCTTCAAACATGCAATAAATGTTTCTTTCTGCTTCAATTCTTGCTGAAATTCTGCTTCCTTAACAAATACAGTTTTCAGTGGTGGCATGTTCAAAACTTTAGGCCTATTTTTTAGCTAATTTTCAAGTCTCCCTATAGTTTCCTCATATATTTTCTTTTGAGCATGATACATGTCTTTCATTCTGTCAAGGTCAGAAATCGATTTTGCTCGAACTACGATAAATTTAGAACATTGATCCTTAATATGTTGATCCTTCTAGCCAATTATTTTTTTAGTTTCCACAATTCTTTTCTCTAAACCTGTAACACGATGTACCAAATCGAGAATTTGGACATCCTTATTTCTGCACAATTCGTCGCTATCTTTGAACGAATCCTCCCACAAGGTAGATTGTTCTTTGAAATGTACCATTTCATCAAATAAAGAAAAAACAAATCTACAATCAAAAGAATATTTGGCATGAATTAGGTCTTCATCACTCGTTGGTGAATGATCCATATCATTGTTCACAAATTCCTCCCATTGATCTACATTTTCATTTCCATGCATTCCAACCAAAGTTGTGACAACAACTTCTTCTTCAAGGGAAAGTGAAGGCATGTCATTTCCCACAGGTTCCATATTGTCCTCTAAAGGTTGTTCGGTATTCTTTTTCTGGTTTGATTCATCCATTGAAGAAGCAGAGTATGACTGATCTCTCAAGTTTTGGATATGGTTGAGAAAGAAATCTGGCCTCAATTCTTGCTCAATCAATCACCAATAACCTTATCGCAACTACAACAAATGTGCCGAAAATTCATCAGTTGACCTGATTGAAAGCTGGCATTGGTTTGGTGGGTGTGCTAAGATAGCCATATATCGTCGATATAGAAAAGAAAGTTCCTAAAAAATTAAAAACATTGATATTGCCATGGTTTTTCGGCCATGATAAAAATAAAAAAAAG
>LPNX010681288.1:155202-174305 GCA_001517045.1 Pseudotsuga menziesii | reverse complement strand
ATATATATATATATATATATATATTATTTTTTCTAATTTCCTTCTATTTTTCTTGTGTCATTACTCCTTAACTCAAAAAACACAGTGTTAGTGTTTTTCCATAACTTTTTTGTTTCTCAAGCATTTAAAAAAAATTATGTTGCACTACTAGATACCGACATCTACATGCTATAAAAATTTTGGGTCATGATCATTGCATTAATAGCTTCAAAGGCGGCACCCACACTTGGCATACTATTTTCAAGGTTTGATCCCTTAGATAATTAAAGAAAAATTATAAGTTTATTAATTTATATTGTAAAAATAGTGTCGCACTAATAATATTTGTTCTCTATATGTCTACCAATTTTTGTAGGTTGAATCCATCATTTAAGCACTCAAAGGCTGCACCCACAAAAACATATACCTTATCATTTACCAAAAAGTAAAAATTAACTATTCAAAACATCAAACTTGACAAAATTATGAACGGTTTTAATAGATAAAACTTTTATATTTGGAAACATGATTCAATTTCCTACATTCCATCATTTTTACTCAACCAAAGATCCATTGCGTAAATACCTCAAAATATCCATGTAAGTTGAGGGATGCCTACTTTTTAAGTTTTCTATTACATCAAATGCGTCAAAAGAGACACTTATTAGCTTGCACCAACCACAAATCACATTTTGTTATTTGTTTGATGGTTTGTAGGAATCTGTTTGACTATTCTAAAGGGTGGACATTTGTTATTTGTTGGATTCTTTGTAGGAATTTGTCCAATTAATCTTAAAGGAAACATTAGAGGAAATTTCAACTCAAAATGGGCCTTTTAACTTTGATTTAAATTCCATGTCATCATGTGTTAGCCAATGAAATTGATTTAAATTTGAAATACCGTATAGGTCTTAAACACCTTTTTAATATAAATTTGGGGATAGGTATCATAAAAAAAACTACTTTTTTTTTTGTATTTTCGACATATCTCCCTGTGTTTTTACTCAAATTTCGATTGGGAGAGCTCGTTGGGTGTAGAATTAAATTCTGCATCCAACGAGTACCCACTCGGCATACTTTTGATGGACCCCTCTACCCCAAAAACAAGAAATACCTGAAAAAAATGTGATGATGATGTTTTTTCTTTTCTTCCTCCAAAATTAATAAATATTATTTTATTATTTTAACTATTATTTTATTAATTCTTTTTAGGAGGCCCATTTTGAGTTGAAATTTCCTCTAATGACACATTTTTATTGGCTATGAACTTGGGAAGAACATATATAGCCGATGCAGAATCATCTTAATAATAAGACATTGGTTTATTTCTTACAACGTAATAGATTTCCCAACGTTCTCATTTGTGCAAAGAAAAATTTGCAGTCAATTTTCATATTTTTCGTCCTTAATATTGTGCATAGTCTAATCATAGTTGGTGAAAATTAGCTTATTAACCAATTATTAAATAAATTAATAAAAATATCATTATAATATCCTCTCTCTCCCTCCCTCTCTCTCTCTCTCTCTATATATATATATAAACCATATAAACTATCATAACCACACTCCTCATGGGTTAAAAGACTATGTTTTGATGTGCTAACCACAACATCCCTAGGTCTAATTTACTAAGGTCATAGTTGGTTTTGGCTAGAGTTCTTGAGGTCATAGTTGTTTTTCTCGTAGATCCTATCAGTTATAGTTCATGTGGGACAATGTTCTTGTAATGTTTCTCTGATCATATGCTACAAATTTTTCCATAATGTCGATAGAATAGATCTACTAGTATGTGAGGAAACATAATAAATTGTTGATACAAATGGTGTAAATAGGTAGAAGCTTCCGCCAAATTGCAAATATTTTACTGTAGGTGAAAGTTCTTGTGAGTAAAGTTTTCATTGTCAAATTCCTTGTTGGTTAAAGTTCCTGTCAATAAAAGTTCCTTTATTGGTCAGAGTTATTGTTGGTAGTGTATAGTCACAGTTCCTAAACCAGGAAATATTCTTCAAATTATGACTAATATGACCAATTTTAGGATAATAATTGTGAATGATGATGGAACAAAAGGATCATAGTTCATAAAATTTCCTATTGGTCATAGTTCCTTTCTCAAGTTTCTTTCCAGCCAAAGTTCCTTTGTTAAAGCTCTTGTTGACCATAGTTAATGTCAATCGAAGTTTTTTCGATCCAAGTTAATGACAATCAGATTTCTTGCCACTCAGAGGTCATCTTGGTTCCTACCAATCAAAATTCAAGGAAGTCATAGTTCCTTCACAAAGTTCCCATCTATCAGAGTTCTTGTCAATCATAGTGCATGTTGATCATAGTTCCCATCAACCATTGTCCCTTGGTTACAATGCCTTGGTCATAGTTCCTTCAATCGAAGTTCCTATCTATTATACTCTTGGTTAGGAAACTTCCCTACAAATATAACTAAAGGAACTATCATGAACAATGACTATGACCAATAGGAATATTAGTTAAATTTCTTGTTTATTAGAGTTCCAAGGAACTTTCCTACCAAAATGTTTAACTAATAAGAGTTGTGATCAGAGGAACTATGACAAAGAATCTATAAATAGGAACTATCACATGAATTATGATCTATTACCTATTTCTTTTCCTTGTATCAAAGTTCCTTTGACAAATGAATAACTCTATGAAGGAACAAAAGAACATGAACTATGACAAATAGGTACTTTGTCTGATAGGAACTACAACAAACAAATGAACTATGACCTCAAACAATATATCCAATTTTAACTCTATCCCATAGGAACTATGATCCACAAGAACTATGAATGAAAATAATTCTAAGCATAGTAACTATGATCAAGGAACCATGACCATCAAAATTTTGATCAAGAAAGGAACTCAGACTGAATTTTGACTATGTATGGGTTGAAATCATGAATTTAGATTTTTATTTGGTGAGAACCGCATCGCAAAATTAACAATAAAAGCAATTATGGCTCAATTATTTAATGTTTCATTCAATTTTTTTTGCCGAAAAGTTTGTGAAAGATTTCATCCAAAAATATATTTAATTTATCAAATGAAGACCTTTTTCCATTCTATTGGATGATCGAAAAAATAAAATTTGGCCCAACTATATTTCAAATGAAAACCTATGAAATTTTAGAAAATGGAAGAATAATAATTTCTCTTCATCCTTCTCCAACTTTGAAAAGAATGAACCATGTTTAATACTTAAAAATATACTTTTGGAACTAATAACATTACTTTCATCATTGAATATGCTTTCCATAGATGCAAATTTTGTTTAATTTGGTTCTTATCTGATCATTTTAATTAATTTTATGTTAAAATGTGTCTATATTGTTTTAACTGTTTTTATAATTCAGTGCAATGAATAATGAATATCTTCATAAAAAAATAAGGAATGGTTTGGGCAGTCATTACTTTGGAACTTCATATACTATTGGGCTCCCATATATTGGAGGACCTTATGGCCCATCTAATCTCAATGCTAAACCAACTTTGACACAAAATTCATTTTCCAACATGCACTTTCCTTTTTCGGTGATGTTAGATTTGTTGAATTGGTCAAAGTTAAAAAATGATCCAATTTTGCATAACCCCTTATGACCACCCATTCCGCTCAAAGTATTAGGTGGCATCCCAAAGTTTGATGGTAAATCAGGAGAATACATGTCTACGCATGTAACTATGTACCATCTATGGTGTGTTTCCAACTCCATGATGGGTGATGGTATCAAAATATGTCTTTTTCCATGGACCTTGATTGAAAGTTCTTCAAAATTACACATTCAATTTCCTAGTGCTTGCTACAATAGAGTCAATTATTTATTTATGGAATTCTTGACACATTTCCAATCTCCTATCTGGTATGAAATTGTGATTTTCATAATCCCATAAATGATAACCAAAATCATGAACCTAGTATCCAATAAAGGTGCATTTATTGGATTTGGACTCAATTTTTTTTCTATTTTCTTTATAAATATGGAGAAAAGCTTCACAACCAAAAGTTCTAATAAATGAGTAGTTTACCTTTTTACCACTCCATGCCTCTTCTGGAGTCCCACCATACAAAGAGATTAAAAGGCCTATGTTTATTAAATAAATAATAGTATCTACAACATCATCCCAAACTGTAAGGGAAACCTTGCATGCAATCTCATACACCTTGCATGCTCCATGATCATCCTATTCATCCTTTCTAACACACCATTTTCTTTTTGTTTTCTTGAAACTGTCTTCTCTCTATGAATCCCATTGTATGAAGAGTAACTATCAAAATAATTGCTACAGTATTCACCTCCATTATTAGATATGAGACATTTCAATATTTTCCCTGTCTCATTTTCAACCAATCCTTCCCACTTCTTAAAATTAGCAAACACATCATATTTCTGTCTAATGTAACAAACCCAAATTTTCCAGTTCCATCATCAATAAAAGTAACATAATAACGAGAGCCACTGAGAGATTGTACCTGAGCTGGCCCCCATACATATATATGCACAAGATATAACTTTTCACTCTTCTTCTGTTTCCCAACCCTGAGAAATCTAACTCTTTTTTTTTTCCATAAATAGTTCTCACAGAATTCCAAACATACCTGCTTCAAATCTGGAAGCAATTTCCTTGAGTGAAGAATCTGCATCCCCTTCTCACTCATGTGGCCAAGCCTATGATGCCACAATGCTGCACCTATTTTTGTGGAATATATAGATATGGAATAATCAATATCATTAGGGCATAAATACAACATACATATCCTATCTACTTTTTCTATTACCAGTGCTCCTTTAGTGATATTCAACCACTTTTTTCCAAATGTAGACAAACAACTACTATCTCCCAACTTCCTTGTTGAGATCAAATTTATTTTCATAGTAGGAATATGCCTTACATGTTTTAGCAGTCATTCATTTCCATTATTTAACTTAATCCATACCTTACCCATTCCAACAATTTTATATGGTTCATCATTCCCCAATAAAACGTGTCCAAAATCAAATAAAACATAATCAGGAAAGAATTTCCTATGGGGTGTAACATGACATGGATCCCCCTAATCTACTACCCAATAATCACCAGTATTATCTAATGCAAGAATCAAAGCACCTTGTAACACATCACCTGCTACATTTTCTTCCTAAGTAGTCTCCTATTACCCGTCTCCTTTCTTCCTTAGATCTCTGTACCCTTTATTCAGATTTCCTCTCTTACCAAAGTTCCAACACTCTTTCTTTCCCAGTATGGACTTGTATCTTCCCTTTCTTGACTTGCTGCAATTACTTGGGCTCCTTCCTCTCTCCCTTTGTCTTCCCCTTCTTTCCATGGTCAATGCATTACCTAATGTCTCACTTCTGCTTTTTCTTTGCATTTTCTCCCTAAGAATAACACCAACAACATCATAAAATTTAAGAGTCTTTGAACAAGGGACAGAGTTACTTAAAACCATGACAAATCCATTCCAAATTTTTAACAGTGAGCACAGGATTAGAAGAGCCCTAACCTCATCATCAAAGTTCCCTTTTACAGAACATAGCTGACTAGTAATCATATTAAATTCATTTAAATGGTCAGCAACATATCCACCTTCTAACATCTTCAAATTAAATAAATGCTTCATTAAAAATACCTTATTGGAAGCCAAGGTTTTTTCATAGAGCTTAGACAATGCACTCATCACACCCTTTGTTGTCTTTTCTTTCGAAATATTGAAATCCACTGACGAATCCAAGCACACCCATATTGTTCCCAATGCCTTTCTATCAAGAACCTCCCATTCTTCATCCTTCATAGTCGTCGACTATTTTTCCACCCAACAATAGGTATAGATACTTCTGGTACAAATATTCCTCCATTTGCATATTCTATAACTGGTTGTTTTGGCCGTTAAATTTCTTGACCCTAAACTTTCATTCTTCTTCCATTGCTCCCACTCAAACTAGGAACCATTAGAGGAAATTTCAATTTAAAAAGGGCCTTCCAAAAATAATACAAATTCCATGTCATCATGTATTAGCCAATCAAAATTCTTTAAAATTCAAAAGGGAGCACCTCTAAAACAATTTTTTAATATAAATTTGGGGATAGGTATCATACAAAAAACTACTTTTTTTATTTGTATTTTCGAAATATCTCCTTGTTTCTTTACTCAAATTTCGATCAGGGGAGCTTGTTGGATGTGGAATTAAATTCCGCATCCAACGTGTACCCACTCAACATACTTTTGATGGGCCCTGATACCCCCAAAACAACAAATACCTAAAAAATGTGATGATGACATCATCATCACGTTTTTCAGGTATTTCTTATTTTTGGGTGAACGGGACCCATCAAAAGTATGTTGAGTGGGTACTCGTTGGCTGCAGAATTTAATTCTGCATCCAACGACTTCTCCTAGTTGAAATTCGAGTAAAAACATAGGGAGATATGTCGAAAATACGAACAAAAAAAGTAGTTTTTTCTTTTCTTCTTCCAAAATTAATAAATATTATTTTGTTATTTTAACTATTATTTTATTAATTTTCCTTAGGAGGCTAATTTTGAGTTGAAATTTCCTTTAATTCCTTCTTTCTTGCAAGTTTACCAGCAAAATAGACATTTTGGCTCTAATATCAACTGTTAGAAAAATAGTATCGTAGAGCAATAACAATAAACAATAAATAATATGCAAATATTAAAACACATTACAAGAGAGACACAAATATAACATGGTTCACCCAATATGGGCTATGTCCACACATAAATTGTGAGTCTTTTATTATTATACCATCTAACAAAACAAAGGGATACAATTTGCAGTAACCTCGTTGCAATTCCTATTCACTCTCTCACACAATCACATAGATTTTTTTTAAATGCTACAATACAATACACAGTCGTATTAAAATGCTTTCCTTTTATAGGGAAATTACCATGGGAAAATACCACGGGTCACCCAATACCATGTGTCCATAAACTATTGTCCAACAAACATCCCAAAAACTTATTTCAGGGGTTTCACCCCCCAACCCCCTTTCTCGAGGGTGTCTCCCTTGAAACTTCCCTGGGGGCTCGATGTCCCTTAGACCCCCCAGCTAGGGGGGATGTTAACCCATGAGGGGATGATGTCCCCCCACACCCCCCTGCTAGGATGAGTGTACAATAAAACTAGGATACAAACACAACTAAACAGTAACACCTCTAAATAAAGAATATCAGGCTCCAGAACCAACAAATCACAGAAGTGCAACACACATCCCACTTTGCAACACCTATTGTTCCCTAGAAATACACCTTAAAACAAATTTTCAACACCTGTATTTCTCAATATTAGGAGGGTAGGAACCTTTTTTATTCTTTTTTTTGGATGCAATCTTAGATATTCATAAACATGTTTTATCTTTTGGAATACCTCCAATGGGGAGAAACATAGGTCCTAAAATATAGTAGTGTTTCTAGCTATCCAAATTCCTCATGAAACAATACAAGGACGGTATTTGTGATTCAACCTTAGATTTTACATCAACCATTTTAAACATTCAACAAGAGAGGGTCCTTCCGACTTCCCTTCTCCACTAATAAGGGTTTGGGATTTCTTACAAACTGTTTTGTTGAAAAAGAGTTCTTTGAATAGTTGCACTAGATCATCTACATACTCCCTTCATACAATGCATATACTTGGTCCTTGCTGAGATGTCCTTTGAAGCACTCCCCACTTTAGCACTTTCTTATTTAATTCTTGATATAGAAATAACATAGACTTCAAATGGGATTTGATCTTCTACAATGAATTCTACTACTCAATCACATCATGATTCTCATCTAAGAGAAATTCGTTTTAACCTAAACTAGTAATATATGGACCTATTTTGGACCCCACAACCATAATAGAGAGTCTAATTCATATTTAATTAGTTTTTCTATATAATAATTCTATTTCCCAATATCCTAAACTTTTAGGCCAAAGAACATTACTCCTTTCCACCCATTTTACTTCAACTAGGGATTACAACATTTCCCAACCTAATAGTGACTTAGTATTTGAGATTTATACAAAGGCACCATTCAATCTAAAATAACCATTAATACCCACATTAATATCCACTACAAGGAAAAGTCCCTCTGGCAGAGGTTATAACTAAAGCCTCTAAAAAAAGAACCCAAAAATATGTTTATAGTGGAGGTTTCTATTAGAGGTGAGTGGGAAGAGGTTTTAGAGAATTTTTTTATTCGGTGTGTTTCATCACAAAATGCACTGGTGCGTGTTTACACACAATGCACCCGGCCAACCACAAATTCTATCACACTGTGCTAAAAAAAACTATCGATAAAAAAATTAAATAAAACTCATATTATTTTAACACCCCTAGCACGATATGTTAATTGATACTACATGCACTGATGCATTTTAAAATAAACCCCTCAGTGGTTTCCATACACACTAGTGCACCGTGCTATTAATATACTTGTATTGACATATCTCACAATTTTTAAAAAAAAAAACTGGTGCACTAGATACTCTGAAACCCTTGGTGCATTTCAAAAGAAAAAACACATTGTTTATTATTATATAAAAAATAAAAAATAAAAAATTTCATTGCAAAACCCATTAATTTTTTTATTAAAAACCGCTACTTTTCGGTGAATTCTTATTATTGGACATACTGGTGTGCACTCTTGTCAGCCATACTAGAACAAGGTTTATTAAAAAAAAGTAAGGTAAAACTCATTTTTACCATCCTTAGTGAATTTTGATCCCATCTGCACCGATGTTGCACTTCACCCACTTGGATTCCCTAACATCAGTGATCCACATGAAAAATTCTTCACTCCTATTGGTTGTTGCTTCTAGTTTGAATTTTGCAAAACGATGGGAAAAAATTCAGATTTTCCATACATCACCAAGATTCCTCCCTAATGAGCCTTTCAGCAGGTAATTTGATTCATACTTCATATTTTTTTTAGTGGATTACTTTTTAGAATTGAAATTAAATTTGTCTTATTTCTTAAAAAAAAAATGGGGTGGCTCGACTGTTTCGCCTCACACCACCCAGTGAAGTGACCTAAATTTTTTTACAAGGCACACTCATCTGATGTAAGATGGACGACTTGAATGCACCACCACACCATAAATATATATATATATATATATATATATATATACATATACATATACATATACATATACATATGTATATGTATATGTATATGTATATGTATATGTATATGTATATGTATATGTATATGTATATGTATATGTATATGTATATGTATATGTATATGTATATGTATATGTATATGTATATGTATGTATGTATATATACACACACACACACACACACACACACACATATATATATATATATATATATATATATATATAAACATTGAAATGATAATCAATGCGTTCAATATTGGAGATAACTATATTAGAATCTTTAAAAAATACCATGGTGAACATATTCTCAATAAACAAATACATGTTTTAAACTATGATGCATTTTATTTAAGTGAATGCACTGTTATCATTGTGCTTACTTGAACTAAATGCACCGACAACTAAATAGAATAAATCTAAGTGCCAAAAATCATAATTTTACGGTAATCCTTGGGCACGTCATTGCACTGGTACTGGTTCTCTAATGTTCCATAAGTGCAACACCAATAGTTTTATATTATATTTTAAATTTTAATAAATGCGATGTTCCTAGGGATTGGCACTACATTGGGATGGTTGGTGCACTGACGTGCCATAGGCACACCATGAACAAATTCTCAATAAACAATTACATTTGTTAAACTATATATAATACATTTTATATAAGTGAATGCATCGTTAGCATTGCATTGCGCTTACTTGACCTAAATGCACAGATAACTGAATAGTATAAATTGGAGTGCCAAAAAAAAATAATTTTGTGTTGCTCCTTGAGCACATTATTACACCGGTACCAGTGCTTTGACATGCCATAGGCCTGTCAATAGTTTATACAAAATTTTAAAATTTAATAAATGTAATACATTTAAATAATTTAAGTGCACCATGTACGATGCACATGTCTTTATGAAACACATAGTTAAGTAAATTTCTTCATTCGCATAGAAACTCATAATTTAACAGTGCTCTATTGGACATTGATGCGCCAGTGTTCAGTGTTCTGACGTGTTTTAAGCGCACTGTCATCCAAATTTTATATAATGTCTCAGTGTGCCTTGTGTTTGGTGCATCGTTTAAATATTGTATATATATATAATTATATATATCACACACCTGTAACAGTGCTTAAGATTTAGAAGGGAACCATGAGTGGTGTGTTACTATGAATTAGGCGCACCAAAAGTTTGTTTTGAAAAAAACATTATTTGTGATTTTAGTATATATAATGTTCATGTATTTCTTTTAAACATTGTTTATGAGAGTAACTGATGTATATGACAAATAGAGACATCATGGCAGTGAGGCCCGGAAGTAACAACAAGAAGATATTGATCAATATAACTTCTTCAGAGAGTGGGAGGGTAGTTAGAGGGAAAGAGATTTATTCTCTCGCCCCAATTTAGCCTCAGTATATACTCTTATTGAGGAATTTTTCCCCCCTCAAGTTCTATGAGGATGAAACATATCTAAAGGGGAATAATACTTTTCTCTTCCAGCTGATTATATGTGGGGATCATCACAAGAAGGATTTTTGAGTTAGTCGAGATGATTGGTACGAACCCACTAAGGAGGACATTTATTTTATCATTAGGTTCTCTAGGAGAGGTGACAAATTTCCTAAGTTTACTGAGGTACCAATTGGAGCTATGATAGGGACTCAACTAGTATATGTTCAGAGATATGCCCATCCCCAAATCATCGACCATACTCAGTTTCAGCTGCATAGTTGGAATATTTACATTTTTGTTTTTGGTGGAGAGGATGTGAGGTGCCTCTATTATTTGGTGGAAACCATTACACATCATACCACTGATGGGTAGTGCATTAGCTACCCTCTATTATATTATGTTGATTCTTTAGTGTATATACCTAGAAGCATTAGGTGGTCTACTATTTTTTTACAACAATTTTGTTTTTCTCTTAGCCAATGTCGTGTGTGTACTGATGGGAGGGGGAAATTCCCTTTTGGATCAGATCTATTTTGTTTATTTTTTGAGATATTTTTGGACACTAGGCCGTATTTTCAGTGGCTCCCTCCTAATTTGATGACAAATGTGTGCAGCGCATGTAGGGGGAGATGATTCCCAAGAGGGGGAAGCCAGAATTTACACAACTCGAGGATTTCCCTAGACATGTTGTAGAGGTTAGGAAGCTTGGAGGTCATATTAGATATTCTTGTATTTCCATATGGAGGATTGGATTGAATAGGGTGTCATAACATCTTCTTCACTCGAGATGAGGTACCATATGATTGAGGTAAATTTAGCATTATATTTAAATTAATCTAGTTGCATTTTGTTCTCTTTATAGTTAATGCAAATGAAATATATATTAAATTCATGTATAAGGAAATTTTCTAATTATTATTGACACGTACTATATATTTACAGATATTAGAACTTTTGATGGTGATGTACAACCTCCTTCAACTAAGGATGAGGAAGAGATGGAGGTGGAGGAAGATCACCCTTAGGTTTCCTAGGTAGGCACAAGACCTAGCCAACACAGTTCATAGGAGAGGTTTCTATAGGATGTTGTTGACAAGATAGTGAGATTGATAGAAAATGTGTGGATTCAACCTACACCTAGTAGATACATTATCAGGGACCCTATATTTGTTGAGTTGTGGAAGATGCTTCCTAGTGATTTGAATAAATTTATGCAGCATGCTTTTGTAGCATGTGATGTTATATATGTTTCTCATCATAGAAATTCTTTGACACATGCAGGTAGAGATCCTTGACCGAATCCTAGTCCACCTCCTTCTCCATTAGTTTCTTTGACTACTGACATAGCCTCCACATCTTGTGCACCTCCTCGTCAGTGACCATTTTTCGACATCTCATCCACCTCCTCCCGATTCTCCTTTATAATCTCAAACATCTCCTCCACCTCCCCCTCCTTAGATGTATCCAATATCTGATCTTTTATACATATCCAACTGAGCAACCTCTATATATCCATCATCTCCACATGAACCTCTTCCACTAGTCCCCTAATATTTGAAGAGGATGCTCATATTGGCCGAGATGATTCAGATTCCTGGAGATATCTTTTCTATTGATATACATGCTAGTTTATTTACTAGAAGAGGTACTGTTCATGCCTCTAGATCTACTGTTGGAGGTTCCAATACATTTGGTGGGTCAATAGATAGTGACGATGATATGGTTATGGGGGTGGGCTAGACCTATATATTTGACATTTATCATCATCTTGAAACACATACACACACATGTCATTTTTCCATTTTGCAGATATTAATGTTGATGATTATGATGAAATTTTATTTTTATGTACATGATGGTCATGATGTGTATGTTAGGTTAGGTTCCATAATGCTCATTAGATGTTTGTGATGGTTATGTTAGAAAATGAAACTTTTGTTTTGTTACAAGTTATTGTTAAATCATATGTGTGCTAAATGATTTCTAAATATGTAAGATGTATATGTTAGATGAATATGTAACATAATGTTTAACCCATTATACTATGAAACGAGAACTTTATACTAAGAAAAAGAACTCTAGCCATAAAAATGATGATTTTTGCATTAAAAACACAAAAAACACCCTCCAAATAGAAAAGTGTTGATACCAGTATACACGTTTTTTTTGGGGGGATAAAAAATAGAGCCATGGCCTAAACATGCCATACTGTTGTTTACAAAAACTTTGAAATCAACCCCTAAATTGGAAAAAGATTTTTTGTTCAAGGGATAAATTACAACTTTTTTGAAACTTGCATATTAAACAAAAACAAATATTTCATAAATAATCTCAGCACTCTAACCATTAAAATCAAACAAATTATGATGCGATTCATAATGAAGTCATATATTAGACCTTACAAGAACAAATTATTCATATAATTGTCAAAAACTCATTTATAGTTTCAATTACAAACATCATACTGATAAAAAACATCTAAAATGTTTCATGTGAAATTATTTAAACTCATCTATGGGTCTGACACCCCATCATAATCTATATTTTTTTGCAGATGAGCAATTGGATATAATAATAAAAAAATTAAACCCCTGACCCCATTACATTACATTAAAAAGAAAAATTAAACACCCCCACTCCTAACCCTTAAACCCCCAACAACACTACATTTGCAAAATTTAAAACACCCCCCTCTAACCCTCTAAATCCCCCAACAACATTATATTTTAAAAATGACATAATATATTGATATAATGTAATGTATAATATAATATAATGACAATATTTAAAAAAAATAACATAATATGTTGACATAATATAATGTAATGGCATAAGTGCCTTGGATTGTAATGGCATAATGCCATGACATAATGTGCCTTGGACGAATGCTATTTCAACAACTTATTCTGCATAGAAGAGGTTGTTCTATTTCAGGATGAGCACACTATGACAAAAACCTCATTATATTTAAAAAATGACATAATATGTTGATATAATGTAATGACATAATGTGCCTTGGATTGTAATGACATAATGCCATAATGAAATGACATATTGTGCCTTGGAAGAATGCTATTTCAACACCTTATTCTGCATACAAGAGGTTGTTCTATTTCACAATGAGCACACTATGACAGAAAACTCATTATACTTAAAATAAATAAATAAAAGACAAAATATATTGATATAATATAATTTAATGACAATATTTAAAAAAAATTGGCATGATATAATATAATGTATTCATATAATGTAATGGAATAATGTGCCTTGGATTGACATGACATAATGTAATGTCATAATGTGCCTTGGACGAATGCTATTTCAACAGATTATTTTGCATACAAGAGGTTGTTCTATTTCACGATGAGCACACTATGAAAAAAACCTCGAATGCGTGTTCATGAGGATTTGAAAAGGAAAATTAAAACAAGATCACAAAGTCCACAAGACCACTGACATTAGATTTTTTTTTCTTGTATTAGTATTACATTCTTGAAATAATGTAATGAATTTTCTATATATCACAAAGTCCACAATATCACTCTCATTATATTTTTGTTTATGGTTTTCATAGTATATTCTTGTAATTAAGTAATGAATTTCCCCGAAGTTAGAGCATGACGACAGCGGTTAATTATGTAATGAAATTCCCTGGAGTTGGAGCATGACGAGAACAGTTAATGGAAATCAATCACAAGTATTGGTTGATGATAGCAACTAAAGGAAATAAATCATAACTATTGTTTGCATTGAATCATATTACAGATTTTTGCTGAATCATTGAGCAAGCTTATCTTTAAATCCTGGCTTGCAGTTTCATTTGTATACATCCTTCTAATCTTCCAATGGCTTCTTTTTCAAGGTCTGCATCCATTTCATATACTTCTTATCCCCAGTACAACGTTTTCATCAACAATCCAAGACATCTTCGATATTATTTTGAATGCGATGCATAAGCTTCAAGATTCTGCAACATAGGTTAATCTAGATGTTCTGGTGGATTACAGATTAAGCATTAATGTTTATTTAACTACCTTATACTTTTTTATATTATTTTGAATACAATATCCAAGCTTCTGCAGCATAAGGTTAATCCAGATGTTCTGGTGCATTACAAATTAAGAATTAGAGTTTCTTAGTTAAACAATATTTCCCTATCTAGTAGGTTTCTTCGTTAAATGAAATTGTGATGTTCTATGCTTTTGTTTCAATGAAGCATGGCACAAGGGAGGCAGGAGCCAAGCNCAAAGAGCCACCCCTCAATGGTGGCGCGATTCTGAGAATCGCGCCACCATTGAGGGGCGGCTCTTTAGTGGCCAAGGGAGCGGAGCTTGGCTCCTGCCTCCCTCATGCCATACTTCATCACGCCACCATTGAGGGGCGGATCTTTGGTGGCCAAGGGAGTGGAGCTCGGCTCCTGCCTCCCTCATGCCATGCTTCATTGAAACAAAAGCACAGAACATCACAATTTCATTTAACGAAGAAACCTACTAGATAGGTCAATATCGTTTAACTAAGAAACTCTAATTCTTAATTTGTAATGCACTAGAACATTTGTATTAACCATATGGGCGTCAGTTGGAGTGGTACTACGAAAAGTAGCCCCATGAGCACCAATTGAACCAAAAGAACCAGGCCAAGCATCCCCGGCAAAGGCAGCACAACCAGCTTCATTCCCAACATCCCTAGGACAAGTAGCAAAAGCAGCAGTCCCAGTGCAATGGGACTAATAAGGAGGGGGTTATCATACCTTAAGGACCTTAAGGCAGTACAGAGGAAAATTGGAGAGTGAAAAGGCCCCATGAGTCCCTGTGATGAATAAGTAAGAGAGTATGTTACTAATAAATAAGTATGGCTTAACAGCTCTTCATTGAAGCGGGGGAGCCACTACTGAGGAAAGACTGATGAACTCAGAAGTTGGAGGGACTCAACTTGGCTTGGCTACCGGGCTCAGCTTAAGCTCCTTGGATTGGATACCGAAATGGAATACCGGGATGGATGGGTTGCTGGGCTGTAGGGATATAGTCATAACCAATAAACAGATGTATGAGCAGTGTAAGGTGCATCCAATAGAGAGAGGAATATGGTCTACTTTCCGGTTTCTTATGCTGCAGGATCCGAGAACACGGTAGGGCAGGGGACAGAGCAGTAGCAGGACAACAGGCGGTATGTGTAGAAGGTCACACTAGTTGACATTTACATTATACTTACACTAGGGTAAGTTGTCCACTAGAAATTACTTAATGGGGTCAGTTATAGAGAGGGGAGACCAAGCAAGATCTCCTGGGCGGATGCACCCTTATTGATCTATTCCTCGCGAGGTCCTATTTACTCATTCCAATGTTAGATCAAAGGGAGAAATCAAAATCCATTAGCAGCCATGAAAAGAGGGAGCAAGGTTTGAGGGGGCACCCGTTCAAATCCAGCTACTCTACGCCACCTTCTCACTTGTTAAATTCCCAAACCTTTTCTCGATACTCTTCATGCGTACAAGGTAGTATAATCAATTGGAGAGTGTTCTACTCCTTCTTGATGAGAACTCACTTTGCTGTCATCATAAGTATAGAAACTACAAGTTTGGGAGGGTTCCATGGATTTTTGCCATGAAAAGAGCTTAGCCTTCAGCCCCTATTTCGCTCGCCCTCTGAGAGTGTTTGTTTTGTACAAATACGTAGGTGGATTTCACAGCAAGGAAGAGATAATGTTCCTATCCTAGTAGCCCATTGACGGGGAGGAATCCTTCACCGATTAGGGTCAGGAGTTTCTGAAATGATAAGTCAGAGGATAGGTTGACTCAGCTGGCTGATGAACTCCTATGGTTGCTGCCAGGAGGTATCCCATGGGATAAATAACCAACAAGATATCTGCTTGCCACACTGCCCTTTCATAGCCACTTTTGGGGCTCCACTAGCAATCTCTTTTGAGCAAGAAAGTCACAAGGTATAGATATTGACGAATAAAGAAGTCCCGGGAGGATATACCAGCTCGAAACTCAGCCAATTGACTCATTCGAGTTCCTGTCAGGAGAGGGAACTAAGAAATCAAGTATAGCAGTGTGCGATGCTCTATCAACACCTTGTACAGAGTGGTTCTCCTCTACCTTGTGTCGCCCAACGGAGTCTGTCTGGCAGTTCTCCAATTGCTTTGTCCTCAAAATCTACCCGATGGGAAAGTGAGGGTTTCAGTGTTGATGAGAGACCTGTGAAAGAAGAGAACTTTCGAATGAATTGCATGGGGCTTAGAAGTTTCTTGATGATATGGATTCCTTCGTCCCATCAGGAGATGGAAAAAGGAAATCGACAACTTGCTATGTGGCGGAAGGAGGGAGGCGGGAGCGGAGCTCCACTCCCTTGGCCACCAAAGAGCCGCCCCTCAATGGTGGCATGATTCTGAGAATCATGCCACCATTGAGGGGCAGCTATTTGGTGGCCAAGGGAGCGGAGCTCGGCTCCCGCCTCCCTCCGAAATGAGAAGTCAGAGGATAGGTTGACTCAGCTGGCTGATGAACTCCTGTGGTTGCTTCCAGGAGGTATCCCATGGGATAAATAACCAACAAGATATCTGTTTGCCATGATTCCCTTTCATAGCCACTTTTGGGGCTCCAATGGCAATCTCTTTTGAGTAAGAAAGTCACGGGGTATAGATATTGACGAATAAAGAAGTCCCGAGAGGATATACCAGCTCGAAACTCAGCCAATTGACTCGTTCGAGTTCCTGTCAGGAGAGGGAACTAAGCCATCAAGTATAGCAGTGTGCGACGCTCTATCAACACCTTGTACAGAGCGGTTCTCCTCTACCTTGTGCCGCCCAACGGAGTTTTTATGGAAGTTCTCCAATTGCTTTGTCCTCAAAATCTACCCGATGGGAAAATGAGGGTTTCAGTGTCGATGAGAGACCTTTGAAAGAAAAGCGCTTTCGGATGAACCACATGGGGCTTAGAAGTTCACTAATGATATGGATTCCTTCATCCCATCAGGATATGGCAAAAGGAAATCAACAACTTTCTATGCGGTGGCAGGAGGGAGGTGGGAGCGGAGCTCCGCTCCCTTGGCCACCAAAGAGCCGCCCCTCAATGGTGGCACAATTCTAAGAATCGCACCACCATTGAGGGGAGGCTCTTTGGTGGCCAAGGGAGTGGAGCTCGGCTCCCACCTCCCTCCGAAATGAGAAGTCAAAGGATAGGTTGACTCAGCTGGCTGATGAACTCCTGTAGTTGCTGCCAGAAGGTATCCCATGGGATAAATAACCAACAAGATATCTGCTTTCCATGCTGCCCTTTCATAGCCACTTTTGGGGCTCCACTGGCAATCTCTTTCGAGCAATAAAGTCACGGGGTATAGATATTGATGAATAAAGAACTCCTGGGAGGATATACCAGCTTGAAACTCAACCAATTGACTCATCCGAGTTCCTGTCAGGAGAGGGAACTAAGCAATCAAGTATAGCAGTGTGCGACGCTCTATCAACACCTTGTATAGAGCGGTTCTCCTCTACCTTGTGCTTCCCAACGGAGTCTGTCTTGGTCCATGTGGTCCCTTGTGAACTATACCCAACTAAATGTTAGTTTTTATTACAATAATTACTATGAGCACACACCCATTATTATTTTAGAGAGTGAAGGATTTAGAAGGATTACATCTATGCACTTTAAAACTTTTTTTAAGAGTCAAAAGAGTTAAGGAAAGTTCAATATATTTATGAATTTAATTTCTTAATGTTTGATACATAGTGGACTAATTCCATGTTGGAGATGTACAACTAATTTAGAGTGAAAGTAGCTTCATGAGTTTAATTTTTCTATATTTGCTAGATTTTTCGTTTGATTTCTCAATGTTTGATACATAATGGATGAATTCCATGTTTATTAGGGTTGATAAATAGGTATGACTATTCAAGGGACCCATGAGAAGCACTTCTTATTTTTTCAAGCCTAAGCACCCTTTTTTTTCTAGGAGATGGTGGTCAATAGGTCATTATAATTTTCTTTTTTTTGGTGGGGTCTTTTTTTGGTGGCCAAAGGAGCGGCGCTCCCCTGCGACGGCGGAGGAGGTAGAAGGAGGTTTTCTTTGGAATAAAAGATATACATGAGATCAATCTCAATGAATTTTTCCAACTGGATGAATACATACGGAAATATTATCTGCTAACTAGATGGATAACCCTACATGATGCCGGATGCCTTTCTTTACCCAAATGCAAAATTCTACTGGGAGCACAGCTTCCTTTTTACTATCATTCCTAGGTGTCTAAGTACTCCTTGCGAGTGAAAGCTCCAAGAAGCATTGAACCGCTTTGTAAGCGGGCTCTTATTTCCCTTACCCGTTTCAATTCTTTATCTGAGCATGGCCTGGGGAAAATTACAATTCCATTACTGTATTAATTTGACCAGCTTCATTAAATATTGAAATAAGATTGAAAACTTGCAAATTTATGAAAATCCCCTTGTCTATGAAAAATATAATACGATTCTTGAGAATTATTTCGGGGAAGAAGATGATACGTCTCATACGTAACCTCTTGATGCTTTTGTC
>LPNX010681288.1:128677-149536 GCA_001517045.1 Pseudotsuga menziesii | reverse complement strand
GGTATCAACCCTTTTTTAAATGGAGGTAAAAATAGCTACTAAAATTAGGAGAGAGAAAAACGAGAACTGTGTCGAGTTCTCGTTTCATAGTATAAGTGGTTTTTTATGATGGTAGCTTCATGCTTAGTTTTATTAGTTTTATGTTAATGATGGTATGATGGTGTTTATTTTTATGTTTGTTAGATGGTGATAATGATAATGATGATTTTTTTATGCTTTCATAATATAATTGAATAAAAAATACCATTGAATTAAATATTGTTATGAATTTTGTATTGATTATGAATGAAGTTGTGACAATTATATGATTTATGAATTTTTTATAATTTATCATAGTCACATGTTTATAATTGTTGTATAGTTTCTCATAGTATTATATTTATGTAATATTTTTTTTATAATTGGTTTTCATATTGTTCTCATATAATTTGTATGGATATTATAATTTATTGTAAATTTTTTAATAATGTAGTAAAATTTGTCATACTATTATACTTATATAATAATATATTGTTTTGTTGTAACTTTATGTTGAGCATTACGAAATAATATATAATGGGACTTAGTTTTAAGGAAATGAAGTCTTTATCGTATAAGTTGTGTATGTATATCTTAATTATTCAAATGATAAACATAAAAGAATCTCTTTTTCAAGTGTAACAAAACATCATAACAAAAAATCAAGTATTACCATGTGATATTATTATAATATATAAATATAAACATCACAAAAAACTCTAAATATGAACATCAATATGACATATCAATAGATCATTCAAGATTTTTAATTTTTTGACAATAGCTCATTTTACAATGACAAATATCAAATCTTTAATTAGAATAAAAACAAATAGTTAATTAAACGAACACAATTTTCTCTCAACTAAAACCACAACTTTCATTCTCCAAATAGATTATTATTATTAATCACAAAGTTGATTTGATGGTCTTTCTATGTATTAAAGATATATAGTTTTTATTTAATTTTGTATTTCATTTAAATTATAATGCGCATTGTCCCTTTGCATGTTTTTAAATGTTATAAAAGATTTAAGCTATTTTCTATAGTAAAATACATATTATAACTAATTGATTAATGAAGGGAAAGACACATGTTGCGTTTCCAACTATTTCTTTATTATATTAACATTTAAATAGTCAAAATCAATTTTTATATTTATATAAATTGGATTAACTATTAATATATATTAATCAAATTAATTATATATAAATGCTTGCAAATTTATATTAATTCAATTAATTATTGATGTTTTATTACTTTGTTAATGTTATTATTTTTAAAGAATTGTTTTATTACTTTTATTATTATTATTTATTTAATAACATTAAAATGTTTTTGTATTGAATAATAATTTCAAAAATATTCAAGATTTAAGACATCAAATATTCATATTTAAGTTTGGTAATTAATATTTCTAATTTCTAAAATAGTATAGAGTTCTATTAGTTATATAAATTAGAATTATATAGGATTATGTTAAATAATAAATTTACATTAATAAAATCTAAATCAATGATTATATATTGATACATATATGAAATATTTTTAGTCAAATATACAACCGTGGTTTTAATTTACAAATCAAAACTACATACATATTTACAAACCATAAACTAAGTTGAATAAATATTAAGCATACATCTTTGTTAAGTGCACTTCTTCAAAATCCTTATTGTCTTAGCCAATTTTTAAATGGATTTTAACCTTCTAGAAATACAGAGATATGAAATTTAATTTAACTTAATTAATATAACATATCTAATTAATTACATATTTAATTAATTAAATTATTTTCTATCTTAAAAAAAACATATTTAATTATTTTACTACAAATGGAAAATAAGATCTTGCCTTAAAGCCATATTTTCACCTAAAGAAGATTCCATACCTACACTTACATCCTTAAAGCAATTTTTCTCTCTTATTACCATTCAAAAAACATTTGCAGAAATTATAACAAAAGGGTCATAAATGAATGCAATCATAATTCTTAGCATTATTTATAACAAAAAATCCTTGAAATACAAACATTCAAAAATTGATGGAGAAATTAGAGAGAACCTTAAATTTTGTTGTAAATTTCTTTATTATCAAGGCCATAAATTAAGTCATTGTAGAGCTCAACACTAGTAAAAAAATTGTTGAATTTTCAATCTCCATCAAGCTTACAAATGTGTCATTTTCTATGTTGGAGTTAATACTCTAAATACAATAAAAATAAATTATAAAAAAACATTACATTATAACAAAAATTCAATTTAATTGAATCACATAATAAAAAAACATTACGTTATAACAAAAATGCTTAACGCAATTATAATGCTTAACATTATTTATAACGAAAACATAAAAAAATTTACAAGCATTGCAATATTAATATGGAAATTAGAGACCCCCTTCAAGTTAGGAAGAATATGTTATCCTTTGCATTCACAAAAATAAAATTGAATCATGTAAGATGTTTTCATCGTGTATCTATATGTATACACAAAACAAAATATGGGTAATTGAGATAATGGAATATAATCATTCCATACAATCATAAATTACTTCATAGGAATAAACCATATTTCGCATCATATTCGTTGTTAACCAACTATAATTGTTTCAAAACTGCATCTAGTAATTAACTTTTCATTTCCATCGCCATAACATGAAAATAAACAATATAATTACACAATCAAAGATAACACTAGAAAAAGGATATTTCAATCTTTAAATGATGAAATAAAACATGTACATATCCGTCTTTGTTTCCATCACCGTCATTATCTTCCTCAATTCACATGGTAGCACTTTTGTTCTAAAAAACATGTTTAAATCTAGGGCTCTGTCTTAATATGAACCACTAATCTCTATCCAACACATTCGGGTAAAAGAAAACTTGGTTGCATTTTTTTGGGACAACACAAGGCTCCTAAATTTCATCCCGCATATTTCTAGAGTTGATATATATAAACCCACTATCATGATCTTCCTTTACATTATTCATGTCGAATGTGTAACACCACCTACACCTAAAAATAACACATTGGGAAGATGAGAAGTCCACTTCAATGATCTCTTGTAACTTTTCGACATAACCCAACATCCCTCCTATCAGGTTTCAATATTGGTGGCTAGCATTACTAGATTGGTTGAACTTGACTTATCAGTCTTTTGTAACATGGACATCATTACCATCCTCGGTGCGAAAATGATGCCCATAATACCACATATATGGGAACAAAGGCACCTGTAAGAAATGTTAAAAAATTATGGTGTCATATGTCTAGTAACCAAAGAATTAATATATTAAACATAGATGTAATAATTCAAAGTTGCATTATAAAGTTAGAAATGTACATAAATATTTTATTACCGAGTTGTCGCACTTGATACAAATGTTTATTGTGTCCTCTTTAGGATGGTAATGACTGGATGCACCATTTTTCTCTCTCATTTGGTCTGCAACCAAAGTGTTGAGACATATAATAAGCATATTTTTATTTAAATGATCTAGAAAACGCATGCTTATATCATGAAACCACATGAAATATTTTATGCCAATGTCCCATTTCCCCCTCTTCTCTTCATACAATGCAACCCATGGTTGTGTTTCCTTTGTTTTGTAAAGAATGAATTTTTTTATTGCATCAGTTTCTGAATTCACTATTGAATTCATCGAAACAAAACCACATTCAGTACGTATGGGATCAAATATATATTTTGAACTTTATCGTGAATAGTTAGTGTGTGGAAATTTGAGGATCGAAAGATAAGTGACTCACTCTTTAACATGCGCCTTTTATTCTGTTTTTTTCTAGTACATCCCCTTCTCTTTTTACCTCATCACGTTCCTCATCCTAAATCACTGTGGTTGGTGTGTGGTCAAATTTCTTGATGTACTCACTGACATAATAGAACGAATCATATACTATGTACCCCTCTCCCATAGACCCCTCCGGGTTTTCCCTTTGTTTAACAAATCGCTTCACTTTTTTTATGAACCTCTCCAAGAATAACATCTAGCGACATGAAACCAACCCAACTAATTCAACCGCGTCAACTAGGTGAATTAGAATATGAACTTGCAAGTCCATGAAACTCGACGATAGTTCCTTCTCAAACATACAATAAATCTCATATATCTCCTGATGCCACCATAGAATTCTAGCGATGTAAATATTCTTTGATGTGATCCATCATACAAATGCAAATAATCTAGATATGGCATGCCACAAGTCACTGGTAGGGATGATTTTAAGGAACCATACTTATTTAAAAGTGTATAAATGTTGGCGAATATTACTAATTCTTAAAACGCCAACTATAAAATGATTGGAGATATTTTTCAAAAAATATTTTAATTTCCAAGGATTTTATATCGTTTATATAATAATTTGGCGATTTTTAGGGTGAAAATGGTTTACCCCATCAAAATTGGGACAAAAAATGCAAAATGGCGAATCTTTTTTTGGAGAAAAACATGGAAAAATATCCCACTCGGATAAATTTTGCCCCTAAAATTATCCCTGAGAAAGTTGAGTTTCACACACCGATACAGAAATAATGAATAATGACACTACAAAGTAAAAAAAAAGTTGATTATGCTTTAACTTGTGTGGTAAAATATATAAATAAAAAATAAAAACAATTTTTTGACATTATACGTACCCTTAGAAGGTTGAGATGGTCATGTGATTTCAAACCTGATAACTTTTCGTCTGCAATGAAGCAACGTTGTAGATTAGAACCATAAAAAGAAGGTTCCTTCATGCCCAATATAAATTCCTTTTCCAAATTAAGATAATCTTTCTTCAAAATCCATGGGACATCTCCTTTTTTAAATGAAAAATAGGGGCCATCCTCTCCTGTATTTTATTGTCTTAGCCAATGCTTCCTTTTAGTATTTGAAGAAATAAGATAGTATTTCCTAACAACAATATTGTCATTTTTTTTGGATGATAAGTGATGCCACAAAGAGCATGAAACAATTGTAAATATATGTAGGGGGTCTAGTAAGCGGGAAATCTTAAGATGCTTCCAATATGGGAGCTCATAAAATATCATTTCATTTTCATCCCTTTTGGAATTTTCTCAACATAGCTATCAAAGAATTCAGGATCATCAATCATAGGTTGCACATTTGAATCTAAAATATTTCTGTATTCATTCTCCTTCTATTTTTCATATTCCCTAGGCCAATCAGTCAGTGTCATTATTTCAAGTCTTTGGGTTCTCTGTTGTTTACCATTGAAAGAATATCTTGCTCTTCTATAAAAGTGGTTTTCTGTGAGGAATACCCTAGTGAAGTCGTACACTGGATTTCATAGGTTTTTAGACCACCTAGCCTTCATAAAAGGTCCACAAAATTTACATTTATAATAAACTTTTGTTGCAAGACCTACAATGTTACAGTAAAGAGAGCACGTTAGTGTTAGAGTTAAAGATAGTTGCACCAAATTAAATATGCCAAAAATTATTCCTTTGAATATAAACAAATCGAACAACATATATATCTAAGTAAAATCGTAACCCTGGATAATCATGTGTGGTGTACACATATATTCCATACAATGTAAAACTCCTCTCTAATGGGACGGGTCTTGAAACATCATATACATGTATACATTCCCATAATTCATTGGATTCGACTTAAATGGTTGTAGGTAAACATCCATATTCTTCACTTGTATTTTACCAAGGACTATAAGAGACAACATAAGATGTTCATTCTTCATGGAAAACCATAGGGGGTATTGTTATTGATCACTAATATAGGCCAAACATTATAGATGGTCTTTGGTTGGGAATATGGGTTCACCGCATTAATGTCTATGCTCAATTGGAGGCTGCCTACTTCATCCTTGAATTTATCAGGCCATGTATCCTCGTTATGATTCATGGCTATTGAATCTATTAGGAATCACATAAATCCTTCCTTACTTCGGTGTGATGCATGCCATCCATGTAGTATAGCTAATTCTTTACAACGAAAGAGCCTTTGAATACTTGGGATTATAGGAAATTTCCTTAATATCTTATGAAGAGGACCATGTTCTTAAATTAGAGGAAATTTCAACACAAAATGGGCCCCCTAAAAAGAATTAATAAAATAATAGTTAAAATAATAAAATAATATTTATTAATTTTGGAGGAAAAAAAGAAAAAAACTAATTTTGTTTGTATTTTTGTCATATCTCCCCGTGTTTTTACTCAAATTTTGATCAGGAGAGCTCGTTGGGTGTGGAATTAAATTCTACATCCAATGAGTACCCACTTGGCATACTTTTGATGGACCCTCCTACCCCAAAAACAAGAAATACCTGAAAAAACGTGATGATGACATCATCATCACATTTTTTTCAGGTATTTCTTGTTTTTGGGGTAGCAAGGTCCGTCAAAAGTATGCCGAGTGGGTACTCGTTGGATGCAGAATTTAATTCCACATCTAATGAGCTCTCCCAATCGAAATTTGAGTAAAAACACGGGGAGATATGTCGAAAATACAAACAGAAAAAAGTAGTTTTTTATATGATACCTATCCCCAATTTATATTAAAAAAGTGTTCTAAGACCTATAAGGTATTTCAAATTTAAATTAATTTCATTGGCTAACACATGATGACATTGAATTTGAATCAAAGTTAAAAGGCCCATTTTGAGTTGAAATTTCCTCTAATGAGAATTACTATTTGATTCATTTTACCTGTCATGCCCACATTTTGGACATATCTCTTTGACTACATACTCACCTCTATATAGAATAAAATAATTGGGACATGCATGATACAACATATACTCAACACCCAACCTATTCAACATTTTATTTTCTTCTTCGTAGCTTCCAGTCAAGGAATTATCATTCAGAAGTCCCTTATCTTTGAATAACTTGTATTTAGGGGGAAATACAAAAGTACAATGTCATTTAACGTTCATAAAATTGACCGGTCAGATCGGATCTAGAGGTTTTGATCTCAGAACGGCGGAATTTTCGAGACAAAGATCTTAGAGGAGGAAGGATTGAACAAGGTTTTCTCAGAAGGAGGGGGGCCTGAAGGAAGCATTGAGGATGGTAGTGGGGGAGGCCACAACATCTCCCAAAGCCCTGACCCAATCGGCTTGAATATCGGAGATATTTTGATAAACCTAGATCTGGACAAGACGGAGAAACAAATGGCTAGGAAACTAGGGTAGTGAATGCTTAAAGCGGCCCTAATTCCAACCATGATGGTTACATCATCAAAAATATGTGAAAGGATCCAATACATGCAGGATCATGCTTTGATTGAGAAGTTTGTGGGTCTCCATCCATCAAAGAAATTCCTGGTATGGTGGATCAACACAATGTGGAAACCAAAGGGGCATTATGACCTTCAGTTGGGATCGAAGGGGATTTTCACCATCTCTCTACTAAACCTAGAAGACTGAAACAAGATCCTATATGGAGGACTGTATTTCTTCTACTCAGTGGGCCTTTTCTTATGAACATGGAAGGAGAATTTCTGTCCGGATAAGGAGGATATGAGGGTAGTGCCTGTATGGATCAGGTTGTACTCATTTCCCAGTGAATACTGGGATCGTGATATTTTAGAAGATCTAGGGAATACCCCCAGGAAATTCATAAAGATCTCAGAAGAAAACCAGGGCCAAAGGTACACGGCATGTGGAAGAATATGTGTATACATGAATCAATCAAAATATCTTCTAAAATAAATTCGCATGTCATGGGAGGATGAGGAGTGGCTCCAAACCCTATAATATGAGCATATCCATTTCAGATTTCATTAAAATGGACACCTATTTAGAGATTCCCCTACAAACAAACTAGAGGTTAACGAGACCAGAAAGGAAGAAGAACAAGAGGATCAAGGGTTTACAAAGGTTCCATCCCAAAAAAGAGGAGGTAGAAGGCAAGAGAATCAGGATATCCACAAAAATCCCACAGTCTCAAAAAATTTGAAATCCTTGAAGACCTAGTAGAATATGTCACAAAAGCAAATAAAGGATAATCATTCAAGGAAGTACAACAAGATGAAATACCCCAAAATAGGCAAGAACAAAAGGGTCCAATGGAAGAAGATATGCATCTAGAACAAGGGGATGAAGAAGATCGGGAGAAAGGGGATAAAGTAGAGGATATGGACATCAATCTGACCTAGATCTAGAGGGGATTTAGAAGGCATACATAGAGGTAGGAAAGGGCTATGTTCCACAAGAACAAGTAACATTTATGAAAGAATCTATCCTCTAGGCTCGTGCCTCAAATCAATTAGGGATAAGCCCGGGATCTCACAAGGAGAAAAAACAGGAATTTGAAGAACCGACCAAGAAGGCAGGGAGAAAATCAAACAAACAAAGAGTGGAAGAATCATGCAGGAAGTTAGTTCAGTCGAGACAATATCGAACAATAAAAGAGGCCTTAGGCCTCTATTTATCCAATGAATATTTTATCATGGAACATTCGGGGCTTTAAAAACCTGCAAAAGGTAATAAATCTAAGTAAGAAGATCAAGAGACAAAACCCAAAAATAGTTTTCCTTCAAGAAACGAAGAGCTCAGAAAGTAGAATAGAAGAAGTTAGTAAGAAAATTTGGAAGGGAAGAGAGAATATGGGAATCGATGCTAGAGGATTCGCGAGAGGCTTGGAGATCATATGGGATCTATACTGGGTATCCTTTAGAGGCTTCTATGGTAGCAGACATGTCTCTTATCAGCAGACTTCAAAGTAATTGGTTTCCAAGTAGAAGGAATGATCACGAATGTTTACGGTCCCCACAACCTAGGGGAGAAAAAAGAGTTCCTCATGGCCCTACGACAGGTTAATGCTCGCAGGCCCACTAGACACTCGATTGTGGGAGGAGACTTCAATCTCATTATGTCCTTGGATGAGAATAAAGGTGGCCGGTGTAGACTAGAAGAAGAATGGGAGGCTTTCAAGAACACCACAGAGGACCTTGCACTGCTGGAAATTGTTCCAAGGGAAGGATGGTTTACTTCGAACAATAAAAGAGTAGGGGAAAAACATATAGCCTCTAGAATGGATAGGTTCCTGGTCTCAGAATCAATCATAGACCTAGGAAGTGAAATTCGCTTAGCTACCCTCCCGAGAGCAGGATTGGATCATTGGCCCATAGAGTTAATGTGGAGCAGATTAAGATCTCAACTTATGAAGCCATTCAGACTGTAGAAATTATGTTTGGATCACCCAAGTTTTGACGAAAATATAAGAACATGGTGGGAGGATCTGAGTGAAGGCAGAGGGCCAAGCATGTATAGGTTCCAACAGAAGCTGCTATCCCTAAAAGAAAAAAGAAAAAAAGGAACCGAGAATATTTTGGCAACATTTTTTATGATAAATGAACTATAGATCTATGACTTCAGGAGATCCAATCAATAGGGATGATGGAGGGATACACCCAATATCTGAGGATAGAGGAACAAAGGCTTAGCGAAATACTGGATGAGCGGGAAAAGAAAGAGGATGTATTCTGGAGGAATAAATCCAAAATTTGTTGGTTAAAAGAGGGGGAAAGAAAAACAACTTTCTTCCATCGCTTTGTGGTTCAAAATAGGATGAAAAACAAAATACACTCCTTAAAAACTACGAGAGGCTAATGAGTGGAATCCAGGGAAGAAATAGAGATAACCCTAAAAAAATTCTTCACAAAATCATGTCGGATCCAATACTAGAGAGAAGTGTTGACATTAACCAAATTACCAGGTTCATTCCCTCTTTAGTGTTGATTGAGAAAAATGGTCTTCTGATGAAGCCCATACCCTTTATGAAGTGGAGGAGGCAGTGTTTCATATGAAGGAAGGGATGGCCCTGGGTCCTGACGGTTTCATGATTAATTTCTTTCACTGATTATGGGATCTCATAAAAATGGAGGTTTGGAGAATTGTGGAGGATTCCAAAACATCCAAGAAATTTCTCCCTATATTCAATGCGACCTTCATCACCCTTATCCCAAAATGTGAGGGATTGAACTCTCTGGATAAATTTAGAACCATTAGTCTATGAAATGTGATCTACAAAATCACCACCAAATTCATAACAAACCTTCTTAACCCACTGCTTCCAGTGCTCATTTCACCTGAACAATCGGTCTTTGTTGAAGGAAGACAGATAACAGATGGAATCATCCTAGTTCATGGGATACTTCACTCCATAACAATGCAAAAAATGTCAATAATGTTGATCAAGCTAGATATTACCAAGGCCTATGATAAGTTGAACTCGCACTTCATGAGGCACATGCTTGTAGCCTTTGGATTTAGGGGATACTGAATTGATTGGATCATGCATCTCATTAATTCAACCTTATATTCCATTCTAATAAATGGGGTTCCATGAGGCACCTTTTGAACAACAAGGAGAATCAGGAAAGGGGACCCCCTATCGCCTTTAATGTTTATCCTAATGGTGGAAGGCTTGGGGAGGGATCTATCGCAGGATAGGGAAAATGAGGAATAAGAGGAATCAAAGTCCACCTTCAGGAAAAGAAACACACTCATCAACAATTTGTGGATGATACGATGTCCACAGGATATCCCTCAGTCCAGGAAGGTCAGCGTTTAAAGAAATGTCTTGCAGAGTTTGTCCTATCATCAGGACTTGATATTAGTGCCCATAAATCTCAGTTCTTTTTCTTCAATACCCCGCGGTTCACGTGAATAAATATTTGCAGGATCTTGGGCTTCCATGAGAGATCCCTTCCATCTGAATACGTAGGCACACCTTTGTTGACGGGCCTGGATAACAAAGGTTCATGGAGAGAATATTTTAGACAAAATGAAAAAATGTCTGACCAATTGGACTCTTAGGCCCCTGAATTCCATGAGCAGGCTGGTACTAGTTAAGTCTGTATTACAAGCAATTCCTTCCTACCTCATTTATATGTTGGTGGCCCCGAAGATGATTCTTAAGGAAATCTGGCAAATTCAAAGGGAATTTCTTTGGAGTGGTAATAGTGACAGAAGAAAATGGCCCTTGGTCACCTGGGATATGATTTTCACTTCAAAATCCTAGCGAGTCCTGGGCCTGCAAGACCTAGAGAAAGCAAGTATAGTTAGTGGAGAAAAACTATGGTGGAGATGGGTCACGCAGGACAAAGAACCCTGGGCTGAAATATGTTACTCTAAATACACAGAGGATTGGGAAAAAAAGGACCTAATATGATTCTTCGAAGGAAAACCAGTCTCGCACATATAGAGCACAACCTAGCAGGGGAGAGGCCTTGTCCAAGACCATATCTTTTGGGAAGTAAGGAATGGCAGGACATCCAGGATATGGGAAGACTCTTGGAAACAACTTTCACCCCTAGGGTAGGAGGATGATTTCTAGCAGATAAAAGAAGCAAGCTATAATAGAGGCATGACTTAGGTAAGGGATTTCTAGAAACCACAGAATTTCCACCATGACTTCAAGACCTGGGAAGACAAGTAATGGTGGGAACACATGGATCCTACAACTGAGATAGACAGACTCTTGGAAGCATTCGGTAAACAGAGGATTATAACTCACACAGGGGAGGACAAAATTCGATGAAGGTATATCCCAGTAGGGTCCTTTACAATTAAGGAAGCCTACAACATTCTCATTAATGCCATGGAACCACCCATAGAAAACAAATGGGGAAATCTTTGGAAGAAAAACTCTGGCCTAAAATGGCATACTTCAGCTAGTTGGTAATGAAATACAAAATTTTAACTGGTGAAAATCTCATCAAAAGAGGTCTAATGGGCCCTTACCCGTGTTGCTTATGCAAAGAAGAGGAAGAAATGACCAACCACCTCCTGGATTCATGTGCATTCACCTCCTCAATCTGGGCCAGGGAACATAAATATTCAGAAAATCAGAAAGGATATGACAATGGCCAGACATAACAATTAGTGAATGGTCTCGAAACCCCTTTCTCAATTAAAATATCGAACCGCATCTAGGACTTATTCCCCCACCTTGCCGTATGGGAATTCTCGATGGAGTGGAATATGAAAACGTTCCAAGGGAAAAAGAACCCGAACGAAAAATTCTGGGAGGCAATTCTAAAAAAGTAAAGGAAACCATAAAGGCTGAAACATGGAATGACACAGACTTAGATGCAAGTGCTTCTGAAAAGATCATCCTTCAAAACTGGGGCCTCTCTCGTACAAGCCAACCTATGACCGTGACCACTAGGAGAACCAAGGAAATCCCAAGTGTGAACATATGGACGCCCCCACTAGAGGGGGTTTACAAACTAAATTTTGACAAGGCTTGAAAAGGCAACACATGCCCAACAGGCTATGGGTTCATCATCAAAGACTTCACAGGAATTTTGGTGGGCTTCGGCTCAGGCTACATAGGTTGGGACAAAAACAATGCAGCAAAAATCGAGGGCCTCCTCCAGGGCATTTCCATCCTTAAAGAACAAGGATGGTTCCCCAATATCATATAAGGGGACTCTAAATTAGTAATAAAAATGGTAATTAAACTCCATAATGGCTCATAGAGCCTCAAGGTAGCATGGTCCTGGCACCTTTAAGTAAGGGTGGAAGCCCTCCAATAAATCCTCCGGGACAGAATGGCCATGAACTTTACCCACGTCCGTAGGCAAGGGAACAAGGGGGTGGATTTTTTGAAAGGCTGGAGTACAGAGAACCGCTAAGGCGTCAAAGAAAAATATTGGATGGAGGTGGCAAATGCGACGATACGAGCTAGGTGTGTGGATATCATGGTTAGGACATGCAGGGAAATCAAGCACATGAACTGTCAGCCTAATAGGTGGGCTTGAAACTCTCAGTAAGGCATGTGGATGTGACGGAAGACCAAGGGTGTCCATGTGATGAGTGTAGGTGATTTAATGGAACATTCCAGCAACTCCATTTTACAATATTTTCACCAGTGTAGGAGAATGAATGCACAGGGTGGGAAAGAGCGAACCCTACTCTAGTTTGATTACCATTGTACCGCATATGGTAACTAGGCCATCATGAAACACAAAATAGGGATGATTTCAGGGGGTTGGAAACTACTATTTAGGCACCTAAAGAGATGGAAGGTTTCCCATGGCGATCTTGTGAGGATTAAAATTTCCTTTGCTACTATGATAAGAAGCAAAGCAGCTCGAAGAATAGGGTCATGAATTATTTGAGGGACCAAGGAAAGATGGATGTGGGTAACCATAAGGGAAAAGGAAATCATGTAGTAGGGTAAATGGGATGAGTGAATTGAGCCCAAACGAAGCCCCTGTGGGAATCTTGGAGTTACGAATTAACCCTCCATGGAGAAACTCAGTAGAAGGTGAACGAGGTCAAGAAGAACCTGTGGGCAGTGATGGACAGCGAGACCTTGTAGGAGGAGTGTCAAAAATTGTAGGACTGCACCTTGGACCCAGGACACACATTGGGCCAAACAAATCAATATGAGAAGACAATAGCTCTCTTCTGGGTCATGAAGAACCTCCTGGATTGAGTGACATGGGAAAAGGAAGCAGGTGAAAGCAAGTTGAGGTGGCTGGAACAATGGAGGGCTGATGTCGACTCCAACCTATCAAAATTGAACTACAAGGTAGACCTGCTTCTAAAGAGCTTTGATGTCCTGATATATCCTACACCTCCAGGGAACCAGGGTGATCATCCAGTGGATGATAATATTTAGGAAATTAGGAGAAGGGGTCCCCCTTACGTCCTATTGTAGACCCATGTTGACTTGCCCCATGTATCTGTAAATATTCAGTCTGATGGTCTTCTCAATATCAAAGTCTACGCTAGTCTATATAGTAATTAGTTTATTATTTGTGTTTGGGCATGTAGTAATACTGGTTGGTCATTTGTCTTTTATCTGTCTAAAGGGATTAGTAGGATGTTTTTATGTCTCTCTGCTAGTACAGTTGTAAGCCTGGTTCTGTCAGGGCCATTTTTGGAGAGCCTGTGGATGAATGATAGGGATAGAGAAAATCATCTAGTTCGTCTTAGATCTCAGAAGCTACATGTACTGGTCTTGGTGGAAAGAAGGCCTTTTTGTAATCATTTTCTATCTTTAATATAAACCCTTATCTTACTTACAAAAAAAAATGTTCATAAAATTGACCATTCTCAATGATTATTTCATACTAAGGTTGCTCAAAATATAATGTATTTGATGGTCAATTACCTTAACATTGCTGAGAAACACACATATAACTTGCCATACTTTGCTTTCATGTTGTACAGTTACATTGTTGTCCCCAACTATGTAAACTTTGATCGAACAGGTTCAAAGAGAGGTGTGGTTTTTTCCAAGGGCTTTTGAAAAAGGCTTCAGTGATATGAGCATCATCCCATAGCTCATTGTCCTAGAATGTATGAAACAACATTGCATCCATGGAACTCCTTTATCGTAATAACTCAGCCATACAAACATCTACTTCATTGCCTCCATTTCCAATGTGTGAAGAACTGACATTATTGTAGGCAGTCCTAATTAGAGAGGATGGGCACATTCAAAATTGAATAGGTGGATGAATCAACCGTGCTTGGTATGCTTCATCTCCAAGTTGCACTATTTTTTCAGCCTTCTCTCGATTTGAGATTTTAATCGGGTGCAACAGAAGATGGTAGGCAAGTTGCTCATCATCAGAATCCTAATTTGAAAAATATTGAACATTACATCGATGATATTAGTAAGCACAATGCAATTGGTTTGATCTATTATTATACAAAACAATTATTACAGAAGCACGAGAATCGTTTCCAATAGAAAATTTTAAGATACTAACAATAAATATACTGCAAACGTTGATATTGGTCAATAAATTAACATCATTTCCATATTAAATATAAAAAATTAAAATTGAGCAACACATTTTCAAATTGAATGTATAAATTAAATTAACAATTTATAAAACATAATTTCAAACTGTGCAATACATCAACATGGCACCGATTGAAAATTGACAAATACAATTAATCAAAGTTTTTTCTCATACACCCCAAGGGAACGTCTAAGATTAATCCCAATGCAAGGTTCCTCTGACAAGTGGTTCGTCATTTATGAAAGTTGTAGTTTATTAACAACTCATCACTAGGAGACAAACTACGTACTACATGTACAACAACAAATTTTGACTCTTTCATTTTCATAAATATTTCCTGGTCATTGAAGTGTTTCTCAAATTAACAATTTGCAAAAAAAAAGAGCACCTAGAACTATTTATGAACCCTGCATTGTTCCCATGAGTGTGTGGATGACCATCTATATATAATAGGTTATTCATGTTAAATTTTTCAAAAACATAACCATTCATGAACATACTATACACGCAAATGCTACGCTTGTATTTAACCGTTACTCAAGTAATCAAACAAACAATAGATAGGACACAAAAATGGCATAAGTGCTATGACTATTTGGGAGGAACGAGTACATGTGAAAGGATAAACAACCCAAGGTTTGCTGCATCAATATTAGACTTGTAAATCATAAAATTATTACCATGGAAGGAGAATTCAGTTCCAACATCAGGAACATGTAGAGAATATGGCCAAGGGCTATAGAAAGCGCAGTTGTAAGAAGTTTGATATTTACTTTGGAAATTCACAAGAAGGGAGAAACCATCGCTACCTAAAAAAATTGGAGAGACCTAAGGGTGTACTTGGACAATTTTTCTCTCAACTCATGCAACTTTTTGGATCACTAGAACTTCTAGTTGAATGAATATAAGGAGAGGGGTTCGTCAATTTAGGATGAGGCATATTTGTTTTGTCTTCCAACTTTTTCAAAAAAGAGCATAGGGAAGTGATCATGCGTGTCTTTTCTATATCACATATTGTATTTTTTACCGCAGTGGGGGGTATTAGAAAAACAACATTGGGTAATCTATCATTGATATAATGGATGATTGTGACATGTCGAGGGTTCTCCTTCAACCCTTGGAATTTTGAAAAAAAAAATATTGCAGTGTCATAAAAGAGTTCTAACTCATGACGAATTACCTTCGATGAACCAAGTTTGCGGCTTGAATATGGAATGCTACAATTGGTGGTGTAAAGTGGCTTCCCATTTTCATCTACGAACAAGTTGTGGTATCTTGCTCTTGATAAGAGCTTACGACATTTTGAAATTGGTGGAATTTCTTGTGCATCTAAACTCAAACCTGAATTGAGATCCTGCAATAAATAATAAATCATATTCAACTTCACATGGATAAGTAACATAAATTCAAATAAATAGTCAAAATATAATTAAAACTTGAACGTATTGGGGATGGAAAGGGAGAACTCGTTGAACTTTGAACATGATGGAATGAGATGGAATCTGAAGAATTAGACATTTGGTACTACAAACTTTTCTATCTGCATTTTATCCAAATCAACAATCAATTTACATCTCTAGAGTTCTAAATTTTTTTCAAGAACTATATTAGAATATAACTTCCAATATAGTTTGGAAACCATTTTATAAGAATAAGGTGAGTTTAAGAAACATATATATTCTATGAAATATTGTAATTGGTGTCGTTGAATACTAAAACAACATTTGAGATGGATATATAGTTTTTAGTGGACACACAAAACCATAGGATTTACAAATAAAATCGTTGTGTCCATTCAAATATAAACACACCGGTGCGCTCACATAGACAATATGAACTAGTTCTTAACAACACTAAATGCACCATGAAAGAACCTCTACAAAATCCCCTACAATATAAAATATTTTCTACATTTGGTATGGATATTTATACATGCATTTTACACCATTTTTTCATGCCAATGCATTTCATAAACATAAGTGCATTAGGATGTCCTCATTATACACACACCATGACTTGTGATTTTTTTAAAGTTGTTGAAGGCTAGTGCGTTTCATATATGGATTCACTTGGGTGGCGTGAACAAAAGCACACCGGAATGTTGAAAAATCAAAATTAAAGAAAAATCACACAAGCTATTTTTTCCCTAAACTGAAAAAATGGTGGCAATTTTATGTTCAAAAACTAATTCTAAATAGTGTTTAACAATAAAAAACCTAAACATTAATTCATTCTTTTTTCAAAAATTTTAGGGGAGAGATTTGGAAGAGAGGCTTACGTGGAAGGAGTTTGGAGGAAGTGGATTATTTGGTTGATCGAAATTTGTTAAAAGTATGGTGAATCAAACAAAACCCTGCATAGTAAAAATTTCAAGTATGTAAATATTATTGTTGACCTTATTATCTTATTTGGAATTTAACTGGATTTAAAAAAACAACTTCATACTTAGCTTCAATGTTGACACCCCTATTTTTTCGCTGCTTCTTTTCGTTTTATGTGGCTACAATATTTAACATTAGGGTTTAAATTCCTCTATTGTTATACACAATTATGATTTCACCTTTTAGGGATTTTATATTTGATGAGATTATGATTATATATAGAAATCCTAGGGTGGGATGGTGCCATTTTTTGGATAAAAAAATGTAACCATGTTGCCCTTATAAAGGTTTTTTTTTTAATAAAACAATGAATGCATCAAAATTGATGTGTTTGTATTACAGGAACGCACCAGTGCAATTTTAGCGAGTGCCCACCGATAATGACATGTGCCAAATAATGTTTTATTTTATAAAAACACAAAAATCATTTTTTGTTTCTTGATTCATTGTTAATGGTGTGTTTATACGAATATAGCATCAATACTGGTAGTAACAAACCATTTTTTATTGTAATAAAATGATAAATAATTTTTTGAAATTCACGGTGCACTTGTGTTGGTATAATGCACCGATCTGTTTATGTATATAAACAGACCGATGTGTTTTATTTTATAAAGTGCACTAATATCATACTTGTTTTCTAGCTTGAAGGACTATAATTTATTTGTATAATATATTGATAGCTTATATATTTAATTGTCCACGTTGTTTATTGATAGAAAATTCATGGTATGAGTTCAATGAACAACAACTTTAGTCAACATGATGGAATAACATCCATAATTACAAAGAAGGAAAGTGGTTTTAATTAATTTATTCATTTAAGTTAATTTGTTTGAATTATTTGTAAATGTCACTAATATGTATTGGTTAATGCATGACATGCAGATCCAAACAATGAGGAAACTTAATAATATTCTTACCAATCTAAGTCCACAAGAGCGTAAAACATTGATGGAAAAGTTGTAGAGGGAGGAATCAGGTGAATAAAAAAGAAGTCAAGATGAATTATTTCTTCAAATTTGAGTAATAATGTATTTAAAAATATTCACTAATATGTTTCAAATAATCTAATCCATGTATGTTGAATGTTATGGTGGTACTGACAACAAAAGAATTCGATGTCATCATAAGAAAAAAAATTATGGCAAATGTAAATGATGATCAATTGGTCCTTAGCTCATCTAGAGTGGTGTTGGAAGTTAATAGAAAGGGAAAATAATTTTATAATACTATGATGTATATAGGGGAAAGAATGTACATACATACTTTTTACTTACAATACATAAACCAATCAAATGATTCCAAAAATAAGCTCATACGTAAACTACAAGAGGGGTTCCTAGAGCAATGGTCAATGAGACCTCTTAGACTTGGAATATAAAAAACATACAACAACAAAAAATAATCATTGAAAAAGTAATATTCCTAAACATGTTTACGTAGAATTTGTATTTATAACAACTACAAAGCGTCATTCATTCAATAATTTTAATTATGTTATATTTATTTTTCATATCGAGATAAATTGTTTAATGTCATTTTACATTTCTAGGAAAATTATGAAAATCCCATAGGAAGAATGAGGTAATATGTGAAATGTGGCAGTAGAGGTGTCCAAAAAAATGTATAAGGAGATGGTCAAGGAAATGGACATAATTGCATTGCAGGAGGAGCCATCACAATAGCAACATGCTTCAAACGTATGAAAACCTTGATTTTTAGGATTATGTACATCTCATTAATTAATTCAATATTGAATATTCATTTTCAATTGTTTGGTTGCAAAAAAGAAAACAAAATGGAACCAAGTTAGCTCGCAAGACAAGACGATAAGGAAAAAAGNATATATATATATATATATATATATATATATATGTATGTATATGTATGTATGTATGTATGTATACACTTGCAATCATTGGATGTCTTGAAACAAGGGTTAACATACAAAAATGAGCCATTTGAAGAATTGATTGATATGTCGATTGAAAAAGTAATATTCCTAAACATGTTTATGTAGAATTAGTATTTATAACAACTACAAAGCGTCATTCATTCAATAATTTTAATTTCGTTATATTTATTTTTCATATCGGCATAAATTGTTTAATGTCATCTTACGTTTCCAAGAAAATTATGAAAACCCCATAGGAAGAACGAGGTGATATGTGAAATGTGGCAGTAGAGGTGTCCAAAAAAGTGTATAAGGAGATGGTCAGGGAAATGGACATAATCGCATCGCAGGAGGAGCCATCTCAATAGCAACATGCTTCAAATGTATGAAAACATTGATTTTTAGGATTATGTACATTTCATTAATTAATTCAATATTGAATATTCATTTTCAATTGTTTTGTTGCAAAAAAGAAAACAAAATGGAACCAAGTTAGCTTGCAAGACAAGACGATAAGGGAAAAAGGGGTCGATAGCAATGTTTGTGAGTATTTGTGATTTTCTTATAAGAAATTAAGATTTTGTAGTAGTTGTGATATATATATAGACACACACACACACACACACACTTGCAATCATTGGATGTCTTGAAATAAGGGTTAACATACAAAAATGAGCCATTTGAAGAATTGATTGATATTGGGTTAATCAATGGTTGTGAGTATATGTTTCCATATCAAAAATTACTTGTGGATTTCTTATGTATCTATATTGTTTTAATTCTCTAATTTTATAATTAATAAAACAACGAAAAATCCTTTATATTAAATCTATGATTTGTGATATGCCGTAAAACTTGTAGAAAACAAAGTATGGACTAGATCCAACATAATACTTGTTAATAGAAGGCATGATATTTGGTTTGTAAAGAATGCATATTATTCATGCCTTAATTATTTCTATGCAGAAAACATCGCTTTTCAATTTACATTCATGTATACTATCTATTTTATTTTTCGTTATTCCTAGCAGTGTAGATATACTCAGTTTACTTTATTTTTATGTTTGTGGATGGAAGCTAAATAAGAGGAAACAAATTGAGCCAATAACAAAAACATTTGGATAAATAACCCAATTGATGCAAGTGCCTCGAGCACCGATAAAAGTTTCAACAAAGAATCATTGTTTATATTTTTTTGATGTTAATTATGCATGATATTGTAGACTATTGTATATGTTGAAATAATTGTCTGTAAATATAAGACATTTTGTATAACTATGTACTGGACATAGTTTCCGAATTGAAAAGCAACGGGCTACCAATAAGTGTAACAATTACATGCATGTTGATATTTTGATTATTGTTATCTCTATGTTGTCTTTTTTTGTATGACAAAGGCACTCTTATTGATATATAGTAAAATAAACATTTTTATTTTATTACATTCTTCAATGTTATTGTCAAATAGTACATGTGCAATGATACATTGGTTATTAAATATATGGATGATTAAATATTACATTAGATGCTTGCATCTATGATATAATAAATTAATCCAAACAATCACAACAAATAAAAATTAAAATGAATAGTACTATGACAAATTCTTTCAATTTCAAATGAATAATGGAATAATATATATATCTGCGAGATGTAGAATAGTTGGTGGCAGGGTATGTTTAAGACGCCCCCTAAGCTGAAAGGTCGTCGGTTCTAATCGTGTCGAATACCAAAAAATCCAACCATGTTAAGGGTTGGTGCGGTCCAGGCCGGGTGCGATCTCCAGGTGATTTTGATGGCT
>LPNX010681288.1:108337-125701 GCA_001517045.1 Pseudotsuga menziesii | reverse complement strand
TACAATGTCAATGACCACTGTTTGAAGAATCAAATGCGATTCTATTGATAATCGATGACGCATCGATGCCTCTATGCGAACACTCTGCACCGATGCATTTATGTAAATTAAATAAATTCTTAAATTTTAAAATAAATATTCTTACATGCCAAACAAATTCTCTGATGCATTTTCATTTGTTTTTCACACTGGTGCATGTCAATGGTTTATACACACCGAGAACTGTGAAAGCTTATACGAACCAATGCTTATTTTATGTTTAAGCACCCGAGTGTGTTCAAGTTGTTTAAATGCATTGGATGATTTTGATATTTTGTAATCATCGGTACATTTGACAATGAAATGTGCTGATGTGCTCAAATAAATGGACAACACCAGTATAGTTTAAAAATATTAAAATATTTTACGGTGTGTATGATGTAACATATCACATCGGTGCATTTGTGTTGTATGTAATCCTTGGTGCATATAATCTATATGTAAGCACAAGTGTGACATTGAAATTTGGTTCTTTCTAGAACTCATTCTGTTTGAGTGAACTAGTGCAAATATTTTGCATTGTACAACACCAACGAGTTTTGTTACAAAATGCACTAGTGCGCATAATTTAAAAAAACACATTGGTAAAAAAACACCCCCTTAAAAATCTTTCACGACTACTGAGTTGTTTCTAGTTACAAAATATATCTGTAATAACCTCCACTAAAACATCCACTACAATTGGCGAAGGTTGTAGCGGAGGTTTTTTTCACATTTTTTGGGAATCTTGTAACACTAAAAGCCTTTCCTATGACCTACGCTACATGTTCTTTTCCTTGTAGTGATCCATCCTTATTCTTACACTTATTCCATCTCCAATTTTGCATCCTAACTGATTTCCTAGTAGGAAAAATCGAACACTAAGACCTTCCATAATTGAAGCATTTGTATAGGATTTTGATATTTTTCTTATACCCAATATTCAACTAATAAATGGCATGCACAAATATTTATATTTTATGACGTCCTTCCATATGAATCTGCATTTTGTTTAAAATCATTTTATGAATGTTTTTCATTACCCAAACCCCATAGCCTTAGGCTAAGACAATTTATGACAACTCAATAAGAGGATTCCTTTATCCTTCCTACTTTTCCATAAAAACCTTATGCGCCTTTAATGGAATAGAAAATTGAGAGGGTTCATCACAACTCTGGAACTTCTAGAGGTAGTTGACATTTTCCTATGAGAGTGGACTAAGTGGTTAAATGGTCAAGAAGTTAGACTAAATCATTCGATTGGTGTAAAAAACAAGGAAAAATTGAGGGATGTGATTTTGCACCCTCACCAATCTAGGTTGACCTTTTCTTTCTCACTTCAAGAAGTTGGTTATATCTTGGTGCTATATAATAAAACATGTATGGTATATGTTGTGTATGGAATTCTTTTGGTTTCTTGTACTTTTATGTATTTTATCCTATCCTCACTTGTGTTGAAGTGTTGTAATGGTGTCTTTAGACACTACCTCTTTTTGGAATATCTATCTCTGTAATCTACCTAATTCCCTAATTCTCAAACACCTCTTTTTATTTATTTGAGTACAAACTTAGCCATGGATAATTTGACTCCAAAAGTTACCCATCTTGGACACCAATGTGAAAATTCATCTCTACTTTCTCAAATATATATAACCAATCCCTTTGACGTTATGCATTTGGTTTGAGAACAAACACCAGATACTTCAATCCCTTGTGAAACTCTATATGGTTGAAAGGGAGGATTTGATCGATTCTTCTATGTAATCTCTTTGAGAAACAATAGAAATAAATAGAAGAATTTTTATAGAATATTTACCACCATGCCTATTATTGAGCTATAAATATCTAGGACTTCTTTTATGCATTTTTTCTCTTAATAGACTATACACCAAACCAAAGAGTAGGACGTCACAAACAAACATAAGATGAGAAATAAACAAACCTCTATAAAGCTTTTAACCAATCATACTATTTGTTAATCCTTTTATTAATGTGCTCAAACATTCCGCAACTAATAAAAATAACAAAAGAGGCATTAAGCATTGTTTATTGAGTCTTCTTAATAGCTTAAAATAATAGAAGGTAGATTTACATCCTTCTAAATTAAAGAGATAAATTATATTAAAATCAACCTAAAGAATGACATGCCATCCTTATCACAATCCTTTGATAAATCAATCTTTACCACCATAGAAGCAATTTTCTTGATCTTGATGGAATAAAGTCTTTCCTGCCTACCATGTTACATCATGAATTTTTATCCTATCGAACAACATTAGATAAGTATGGTTTAAGTTTTCCATTTATAACATTTGTAATTTTTTTATAAATGGGATCACATAAAGAGATAGGTTGAATATCTGCAAACAAAGAGGGAAATTGTCCTTCTTGGATTGCTCTAAGAACCTTACAAAGGATATTCATTCCTCCATTATTCTAATGATATCCTTTTCCATCCAATCATAAAAAGCTTGAAATAAAGATATTGACGACCCTTTATAATCCCTTTATTATAATATAGTCGAATCTCTATTCCATCCTTGTAACATCCAACTTTGACTCAATTTAACAAAAAACAAAAAAAAAAATTTACTTAGAGTAATCAAGGAATACTAAAAGAATTGCTAGGATTTATAAACATTTCAATGGAAAACTTTAAATATATTGGGAATTTTAATTTATAGAATAACCACACAATAGCAATGAAAGAACCCCTCTCCTCTCTTATTTCCTTCATTTAAGCTTCCCAAGTTCTCTTAAATTGGACACATATCCATATGTAAAAAATTCCTAATTATATAAATAAATTATATTTATTTATTTTATTATATCTTCTTAATAACCAATTTTTTCAATTTTTCATGAATCTCCATGCTCTTATTATAAATAATATTATTATAAGCATATGAACCTACATAATCTAATACTATTATCCATGGGTGAGACTCACTTATGTGGACATTATGAGTGTGAGTGTGTCATGCATCTATATTATAACATGGGTATGCCACATTGAACTAATGTGAGTATGTGAGAGAGGGGTGTTACAATCCTAACATCCTCGTTATACCTCTACTTTGTACTCAAAATTATATCACATTTTTTATTACACTTACCGTAACAGTAAAATAATAAATTAATATTAATATTAATTTATTATTAATTAAAATACTCTCTTAATTCAATAGTCATGTCCTTTTACGAAAAGGTGCATGACGGGCTCATATAAAGCCCAAACCTATGTAACTATTTATCATCTTATCTATTATCAATATTTACTATTACTTACCAACATGTGGGATTCAGATTACGTGTGGGAATTTTAGAGAATTTACGGGCGTTAAAGAAGCTTTTACCTGTTTATTGGTATCATATCTAAATTAGAGTTCTTGATTCAGGTTTTTAACCACTATATTAGAGTTTCCCTAAAAAAATAGGACCTTGTCCAAAAAAAAATGTCAAAGTAAAACCACATGTGGTTTCTTAATAAGTGGGTAAAATAAGAAAAACGAGATTTGAACCTCGGTGGAAAGGTAACAATCATTCCTACCAACCACCCAATATACACCATTTTACAAGGGGAAAAAAACCTAAAAAACCTAAAAGTGCATACTAATTTCTAGTTTAAGAAGTAAGTGGGATTTGAACTTAAGTGGGGAGGGTAACAATCATTCCTCCCAACCACCCAATCTACAAGAATCTTTACGGGAAGAAAATTAATTATTTCAACCTAAAAAAAAGTATTATTATTATTATTATTATTATTATTATTACTTAATAATTGAATTAAGTACAATTATTAAATTACAACGGTAAAGAAAAACATGACAAAATAGAAGAAGACAAGAAGACAATCAAAAAGAAAACCAACTATTGTCAAAGAACACCAGAAGTGAGGAATTATGACAAATTCTAAATTAGGATTGCAATCCGAACTACAAGTAGCATTGGACGAAGTATTTGACATGACAAAGCTGGATATTTCTAAGGGATTAATAGAGAAGGAGAATCATTATCTAAAAAGCCGTATTGAGAGATTATCTACTCAAATTGAGGAATTAATGACTAAAAAATATACCAATGAGAATCTACAAAACCAAAAAATCATGAAAGATGGAGTCAAGAATAAAGAAGAAATAAAATGATTAAACAAAATCATCAAGGACAAAGATGACAAAATCACGCAAATTCAAACAAAAGTAAACTGCCAAGAAGGAGAGAATTTCTACCTTCATCGACACATTGATTAACTCCATCAAATAGAGGACGACTCAAAAAAGTATACAAGTTGAAAATTACTAAAGTCAATAACGCATTAACAAGTAATACTGAAGAAATATATCGATTAAGAAATCATAATAAAATATTAATTACAAATATTTGTGGAAAGAAACTTCTATAAATATTTTGGAATGATCCTCAATCAACTTCCACTCATGTATATAAATCATTTTATATCTTCATGTTAGCTTTACATCCTCTCTTGTAATCGCCTTTAATCAATTTCTTGACACTAAACTTCACAAAATGCAAATGTTATATCTATTTGCTCTATTTAACATTTTTACCAAAACACTACCTCTACTCATTGCTCTACAACATAGTTCCTTTTCCTTTTACATTCATAACTCTCCATCTCACTTAAGTTCTCCATTGACATTTATATTTTTTTTCCTCGTTCTTTATCATGTCATGTTTTATGATGGGTTCACCTTCCATGAACACTTAAGTTCTTCCTTAACATTTATATTTTTTTTCTAATTCTTATTCATGTTTTATGATGGATTCACCTTCCATGGACACTTAAGTTCTTCCTTAGCATTTACATTTTTTTTCTACTTCTTCTTCATGTTTTATGATAGGTTCACCTTCCACGGACTCATAAGTTTGTGACATTGAAAATGAGACAAAGTCAAACTCTTTAAAAACTCCACCTCATGCATTATCTTCGATTTTTTATTTATTCTTCAGCGCTGAATCATTTTAACTTTCAACTTTTTCTATGATCCCTTGGAGTATTGCATTTATTTTCAAATGTATCATATAATTAAATAGTTAACTTTTAATATATATATAAATTTAAAAAAATTCAAATGTATCACATAATTAAATAGTTAACTTTTAATATATATATATATAAATTAAAAAAATAATATGTTCAAACTGACCACATATTAAATGGTTTTTTTAATAGTGAGAAGCTTTTCAAGTGGTCCAACCAATATTGTCAATTGCATGTCGATATCAAATTCACTAGCCACCAACATAGTCACACAAACATTTTCTAGAGTGCAATCTATTCACTACACCTCGCCGCAACCACCATAGGCACACAAGCTTCTTAACACAAACTTTTTCTGGAGTGCAATCTATTCACTACACCTCCCAACCACCATAGTCACACAAGCTTCTTAACACAAGCTTTTTCTGGAGTGCAATCTATTCACTACACCTCCCAGCAGTAATGGAAACTGAGCTTCCGTTGGAGCAAACCCCACATATATTAAGTGGAATTACATGGCATTGGTACCAATATAAATCTATGCCTCACATCTAATTTTGTCAACTCAATTCATGTTAAGATTATACATTTCGTTTCAAGTCCACATGAAAGAGACGTACTTGAAATCTTCACTAAATACAACCAACAGCTTTACAGTACTGTTCCTTCCAACTTTTACAATTTTGCTGTAATTAGTACAACATATTCAATAGAGTCCTAATTCACCATACGTAGGAAGTCAAAACTGCATGTCCGTAATGCCGTATTTAGATATCTTAATACGCCCATTTAAAACAGCCTTTAACGATCCAATTTCCTTTATACAACACATGCATAGGCAGATACCATACCATTTGTACAACAAATACACGACTCTCTGCAAGCGATTTTTATAAGTTTTTATAACTTCATATGAACCTCATGGTGGGTACTGTTCATATAAAGGACAGACTAAGGCAGAAAATCCTCGTTACTGGAAGCTGCCCTTGTATCTGTCTGTTCACATGTTTCATTTTTAATGTATAATTGCTTTGCTTCTGGTTAAAGCTTGTTATGTGAACTGTCCTTGGTGACCAGAGAGGAATCGTGTTGCCCGGATCTTGATATAATTTGTCAGAAGGAAACCTCCTTTTTTGCAGGCGAACCAACTGCAAGTTTGCCAGAGAAGAGAGTTGCAGTACTACATGACAGGCATGCAGATTGCAAGTATAAGTTTTCAGGATATGTAGAACGGAATGTACAAAATGGGTATTTGTACATACAGCTGCAGTGAATTGAATGGAGAAAACGTATGAAGGTTAAGGCCTGAGGGCGACCTGCGCAACAACCCACAGACACCATCCAGCACCCCTAGTATTTTTGCCTACATTTTGTTTCTTTTCTGTCATATCTAATAATACCTAATATAATGATGAGAAGCAAAATAACCTAATTTTAACAGAAATTCGGCAAACCTTGTATTTTTAAAATGATTTCGCACATTTGGGATTCATATATCGCATAGTCCAAGCGCAATTGGATCTATGGCAAAACTTATTCTTGAGTGGGAGTTTTAGCTTTTTCCAAAGCCAAGGCAAGTGTGGGAGCGTTGTAACCTTTAACGGTCTTTTGACAGTTTTTTTAAGGGAGAAGCCAGAAATTTTATTGGAGAATAAGTTTCCCTTTTATGGTCCTCTTTTAAACATTCAACCAAAGAGGGCCCTTCCTACTTGCCTATTGCATTAAGCAAAGTTTTATATTACTTTTCTATTGGAAGAGAATTCTTTCAATAGATGCACTTGATTGAATCTCCATTCTCAGGATGCATACACTTTGTCCTTTAAAATACTCCCCATGTTAGAATCTAGATAAGAGAAGAACTTGGACTTTAAGGGGGATATTTTGATCTTTAATAATGGATTTTACCACTAAATTATGCATTTATATTCATCTAAGACTATTTCTTTACAACCTAAGCTGAAAATGTATGAACCCCTTTTTGACTTCATAACCATACTAGAGAGTCTCTTTATATTTAATGAATATGTTACCAACTTTAGTGTGCCTATGCAATAATTTCATTGCTCAACATTCTCACTTTCTATACCAAAGAATTCTCCTCCTTCTCACCTATTTTTCTACAAGCCTCTATCACCTAGGAGTACAACATTTTCCATCCTAGTAATGGATTAATCTTTGAGGTTTATACAAATTGTCATTCATTCTAAAAGCACTACCCACACAAGGATCCTGCCTTATTATTACATTCCTTCCATTTGCAATTTTCTAAGCTAATTAATTTCCTAGAAAAGGATTTAAATTATTGAGCACTAGAGCCTCCCATAATGGAAGAATTTGTATAGGATTTTGATCTTTTCTTATCCAATCTTGCAATAATAACAAATCTACATAAATATTTCTATTTTATGAAGCATTGACATACCATTTGGAATTTTATTAATCTTTGTATGATCAAGGTAATTTTGTAAGGAATCCATTTTATTCCCCAAACTCCCATAGCCTTAGGCCTCGCCAATTTCTTCCAACTCACTAAGTGGATCCCTTTTTCCTGGAAGGAATAGAAGACTAAGGTGCATAAAAATATTATGCACCTTTGCTCGAATAGAAGACTACATAGTTAGTCAACATATGCCTAGGAAAGTGGACTAAGCAATTTATTAGTCAAACAATTAGACTAAATCAATCGATTGGTGCACAAAACAAGGGACAATTCAAAGAATTCATTATGCACCCTCACTTTAATCTATGTCGACCTGATCTTCCTAACTTCAAGGAATTGGTTACATATTGGTTTTATATAAGAAAATATGTGTGATATGTGACGTTGTCTATGGAATTTTTTTTGTTTCTTATAATTCTATATGTTTTGAGCTATGGTTACTTGTGCTTAAGTGCTGTAATGGTGTCTTTAGACACCACCTATTGTTGGAATACCTAATTCTTTTCTTCTACATTAACACATCTTTATATTTCTTTACGTACAAACTTAAATAAGGATAGTATGCATCCAAAATATAGCCATCTTGTGCATCAACATATTCATTTGGTTTTTTATACTTCTATGTATTTTGAGCTATGGTCACTTATGCTTAGGTGTTGTTAAGTGTTGTACTAGTGTCTTTAGACACCACCTATTGTTGGAATACCTAGCTGTTTAAGCTACCTAATTCTTAGGTTCTACATTAACACTTCTTTCTATTTCTTTGTGTACAAACTCAATGAGGGCTAATATGCATCCAACAGATAATTGTCTTGTGCGCTAACATTTGTAGACCCTGTTATTCTATCCCCTAGTATCAAGAGTCACACATATGCCTTCCTAGGAATGGATTCTGGCATTTGTGGGGCCGTAAACACCACCCATTGTTATTACAACATAAGTCCTTGCCTATCTTATGCACCAACATGAAATTCATTTCTCTACTATCTCAAATATCCATAACCAAACTATGTTGTTGGTTATGGAGCCTAATCTTCTTTCATTCAAAGATGTTATTGTTCAGTCATGTTTGTACCCGAGTTTTACTATACGTCCAAGTACGGGGTGCAGGGGTGAAGCTATTGAAAGAAATGTGTGGGATGTTTGTTGGCCAATGGTTTACAGGTCCATAGTATTGGGTGACCCCTCGTATTTTCCCTTGGTAATTCCCCTATAAAAGGAAAGCATTGTAATACGAGTGTGTATTGTATTGGTGCATTGTAAAACAATCGTTGTGGTTGTGAGAGAGAGACTGTGAGAGAGTGAAGAGAAAGTGCGACAGGGTTGCTACAAGTTGTATCCCTTCATTTTGTTGGACGGTATAAAATAAATGACTGGAAATTTTTGTGTGGATGTAGCCCATCTTGGGTGAACCACGGTATATCTCTGTCTCTCTTGTAATGTGTTTTAATATTTGCAACTTCTTTATTGTTTATTGAACTATTGCTATGTGGTCATGTCTTCTAACACCTATGACCTTATGCATTTGGTTTTAGAACAAATGCTAGATACTTCAATCCCTTGTCAAACTGTATCTTCTTGAGAGGGAGGATTTAGTTGATTCTTCTACATAGTCTTTTAAAGAAACCATGCAAAAAAACTTAGAAAATTTAACTCTATATACCTATTATTGAATTATAAAAACACATTATCTCACTTGGGTTCTTTTTTTAAATCTACATTTTATCCTTGTTCTTCATCATCTTCTATAATAAGTTCACCTTCCATGTACTCTTAATTTTGTAACATTAAATATGAAACACAAGTCCAAATATTTTGACAACTGAACCTCATGCATTATCTTCAAAGCATATTCTACAATGGCAATTGCTTTTACTTTATTTTATAATCCCTTGAAATAAAGTTCTTCTCTCAAGTTTTAACATATCTAATGGCCAACTTCAAATGAATTATAATGCCCTTCCCTCAAATATATCATATTTAAATGACTAACTATATATCATATCTCATGGCCAGCTTCAAATAAATTATAATGCTCTTCCCTCAAATACATCATATTTAAATGGCCAACTTCAAATGAAGTATATTTTGGTCCTATACTTATGTGCCTTTTAGAACAAGGCATGATCCCCCTCTTCTCATACAAAAAGTGAAAAATAGTTAGCTCACAAATGCATGCTATAAATTTCATAACTGTTATGATTGTATTATATGATCAAATTGAGCATTTCATGTAACAGGTTTGTATGGTTATGGGATATGGGTGTTTGATCCTTATGGACTAACTGGAAAAATACAACCAGTGGATCCAACATGATGTCTAGGGACTTAAGACTAGATAAAAATAGCAGAGCCTCAAAATCAGAATTATGCTCCATTTAGTTTCATTAATGAGATTAGTAAAAGAAAAGTTCCTGTCCCTTTGATCGAACTAGCAAAGATTCCAAATTGAAAAGTCCTAAGGTGCTTGTCCGCATTGGGCAAGGGAGAATTGGCTAAGTTAATGGGTACATCCCACTCCATAACCCACTTAGATACAAGAAATTGACAAGATGATTCACCTCAAGTGCTAGTAGGTGGTGTTATGAATGTAGTATAGGATTTAGATGAGATACTAATTTAATATTTAATGAGATACTAATTCAATATTTTATATATATATTATTTTATTTAAAAATAGTTATCACATAATATATATATTTTTACAAAGTAGTTCACAACATGGTTAAAATGCTCATAAAGTAAAGATAAACTATAGAATCATTTTAATGTCTAAACCGTCATATTACATAATTATGAAACCATACTAGCCTGAAACACATTTTATTTAAAGAAATTTTAAATAAACTCATTTTAACTAGCTTTTAAATATCTAACATCTCCTTAAAAAATAACTTAAAACAGTTTTGAGTATATATATATATATATATATATATATATATATATATATATATATATATATATACTTTCCACATCTTTTGTTTCCCACAGATTTACACATTTCTGCACATTTATAACATTCTTAGCACATATAATATAATATAGCTGGGAAGACGTTCAAATACGTATGTTCAAACACAACATCAGATATATTGGTTGAACTTACATGGCAATTGTATCAATATAAATCTATGCCTCACATCCAATTTTGTTAAATAAAATTATTGAGTTTGTTCAACCATGGCAATTGTATCCATATAAATCTATGCCCCACATCCAATTTTGTTAAATAAAATTATTGAGTTTATTTCAACTTTCAAGTCCACATGACAGAGATATTTGAAATCTTCCTTAAATACAACCAACAGCTTTCTGGTGGACTGTCCCTTTCCACTTAACAGCGCTGTGATCAGTAGAACTCACCATTAATGGACTGTCACTAACTTTCACAATTTCGCTGTAATTAGTTGAACATATTGATTAAGAGTCTTACCTCACCATAAGTAGGAAGGCAAAACGGCACTTCCGTTATGCCTTCAACAAATCCTTATTTGGATATCTTCAAACGCCATTTAGAACAGCCTGAAACGATCCAATTCCATTGACAACACATGTAGCAGCAGATCCCATTTGTACAAGAAACATTCGACTCTCTGCAACGACTTTTATACGTAAGTTCATATCAGTTTCATGGTGGGTATCCATATAAAGAGCAGACTAAGGCAGAGAATCCTCCGCCTTGTATCTATCCCTGTCTGTCTGTTCACATGTTTCATTTAATGTCGATTCGCTTTGCTACTCGTTAAGGCTTGCTATCTAACAGTACTTGGTGACCAAGAGAAATCGTTGCCCGAATGCCTGGGTTCTGAACTATTTTGTCCGAAGGATACCTCCAGTTTTCAGGCCATGCAATATTAACAAGAGAAGAGAGTTGCAGTACATGACAGGCTTGCAGAATGGCAGGCGCGCATATTGTAAATATAAGTCTTCAGGATATGTAAAACGGAATGAACAAAATGGGTATTTGCACCTACTGGAGCGTAGTACATTTGTTTATCTTCGTATAGGGTCAGCGTCAATGTTGAATAGAAGAAATAGCACTAAGTATTAGCTTCATGGCAAGCAGCTGGGATAAATTAGTAAAGTCAGGCTAAGTTGTATTAGGTATTACGTAGTACAATCTAATAGCGGTATTAGGTAAAGCAGTATTAGGTGTTACGTAGTACAAGCTAATAGCGGTATTAGGTGTTATGTAGTACAAGCTAATAGCATACTTACTCGGTGAAACAAATCTCCCTTCTTCTAACTTACGGGAAACTTATTTACCAGTGAGAAATCTCCCTTCATCTGAGGCAGTTGGACGTTCCTCTCACTGTAGACGGCCCTTTCACAGTTGCTTAACCAAAAGCGAGAATTCTCATTGGTAAATAAGTTTAGCTTTCAGAGTTGTTTAAGGGAAAGTGAGATTTCTAATTGGTAAATAAGTTTTTCTTTACTTATTTTACTTAAAATAAGTTAGACATAAACCTGAAATTGAATTATTCAATAATACTTAATAATCAGTAGCTATGTTATACTGACCTAATTATGTTAAATAAAAGAAGGAAAAGCCATACCGAAAAGTTTCACAATTGTCAAAGGAAAAGCTAAGATAGATTTCTCATTGGTAAATAAGTTTAGCTTTACTTATTCTACTTAAAGATAAGTCAGACATGAAGCTGAGATTGAATTATTATACTGACCTAATTATGTTAAATAGAGATTTTTTTAAGGACAGGCTAGATTTCTCATTGGTAAATAAGTTTAGCTTTACTTACTCTATTTAAAGATAAGATTATTCTATTTAAAGATAAGATAGACATGAAGCTAAGATTGAATTATTCAATACTTCTGTATTATACTCCCCTAGTTATGTTGAATAGAAGCAGGATTGAATTATTCAGTACTTCTGTATTATACTCGCGTAATTATGTTGAATAGAAGAACAATTTGTAATTCAAAATTTTTGTTGCGGGATTTGTACCAAAAGAAAAAAATTGGGACCATCTGGAGGCTCTATGGGTCAGTTTTTGGTAACTCCCACCTTTAACCCCTAAATTATAAAAATTAATAAATAACCTGTACTGACTTAACCTCCATAATTACTAACTACCCTACAGACATACCTACTCAACAACCTACCTACATAATTACTAACTACCCTACAGACAGACCTACTCAACAACCTACCTACAGACACCATCCATGACCGCTAGTATTTCGCTCTTTTTATCTCAAAATCAACTAATTTTGACAGAAATTCCTCAAATTTTGTATTTTTAAAATGAAATCGTACATTTCAGATTCATATATCTCATGGTCCAGATGAAATGAAATTATATTTGGAGGCTTGCTATAAGAAGTTGTTGAATTCATTTATGCAATCAAAATCTATAATTTTAAAATGAAATTGTACATTTCATATTCATATATCTCATGGTCCAAATTCAATTATATTTGGGAACTTGTTGAATTCATTTATGCAATCAGAATCTATAATTTTAACCCATTTGATAATAAATTTTAGCTAAAATTCTAGGTCCAAAACCTCACAATTAAAAAAAATGGCAAATGGTTGACGCCTATAGATACGATATCACCCACACGCCGTGGCTTTTGGTTTTTGGCTAAGGGTTCATATAGACTGGTTCATTACACCGCCATCAGTTCCTTGCATCTTCTTTTTATTCTTAGTATTAGTCATCACGCCCATCATGATCGCTAATTTACTTTCATAGATGTTTTTCGTCATACTTATATATAATTATAATAGACAGAGTCCTTCCAGATTGGCCAGAACTAGGGCGTTTTTATGATGTTTAGGACACTAAGGGGAGGGTGTTTGAGTAGGTTTAGACGATTTAAGTTTCTGCGCTATAATCACCTGTGATATCATGGCGAAACGAGTGTAGAGGTACATCTTGGGGGCTCGTGAAAGACACCGCTTAAGAAATTTCTTTTTTTACCTTTAGGGTTGCGTCCCATTGCTTTTGGGAAACCCCACCTTTTGCTTCAATGGGTTATCTTCGACCAAACTACTTAGGATAGAATTTTACTAGGGTTTTAGTGGGACAGAAATTTACTGCAACCACCTTTAAGTTGGGACAAACTTCAGTGCAAACTCTTGCTTGGAGAGGACAACTTTAAGAGGAACTTTATAAAAGGAAATTTTTTACTCTACTGAATTATAATATGAAAAACATTTTTCACCAATATATAACTTGGGATAAACCTCAACACAACTCATGCTCACAATATCATATAACCAAAATATTTAAGTAAGACTTGTGTGGAGCACTTTGTGGTTAAAACTCAAACTTTTACATGGTGAAATATTTGTGGATTCTGTCTTTCACAAACTGTAAATGTAAACAATATTCCCACAATTAATTGTGGAGAAGATGTGTAGCATAAATAAAGACATGCATTCAACCATAAACTATGGAATTATATATTATAGGGACACAACAAAAGAACTATAACCGCAATTACAAACTTGGAAATTTAAAAGGATTTTTTTTCTTTTACATAGCTTCTTCTTAACACATTCCAAACACACGAGGTTGAGCTCTCTAATTCTTCTAAGAGTTTTTCTTCTTCTCCACTACTCCTTGCTTGCTCTCTTCTCTTCTCTATGTTTCCCACACATCCTCTATTTTTCGTTCTTCTTCATATACTATTGGGTGTAATAATGTCTTAATTAATTCACCAAATATTTAATTATCGACCGAGGTTAGTAAACTTAGAGTTGACACAAAGTATATGCTAAGGTAGAAAGGTTCAAAGATCGAAATACCTTTCAAAATGAAAAACCGAGTAAAACTCTAGAAGGTTCAACTACTAAGATAATTAGGGTGTGACATTTTTACTAGATTAGAGCAGTACCAAGCTATACTACTTCTTAATCCGTGAATTAGAAAGGCTTGAAACAGATTTAGAACTCTTACAAAAGATAATATTATGATAATTTAATAAAGCTAAGAAACCTAATAACTAAACTATACAGGCGGTTTAATAAATATATAGTGATTGAACCAATTTATCTAGCTCCACTCTCCTTGATTGTTTTGAGGATATGCATTCATGGTTATCGGTATTGGAGAAGGAGGTGTATCGAAATGCATTTTGAAAGAAGTAAAGAAACTAAATGGAATTAGATCTAACTTAACTTCCACAAATATATGCAGACTAAGTAATGTACAATTACATGTGATAGTAAGCATTGTGGTTTATTCCATAAGCAAATGATTTTAAAGGAAAAAATATTATGAACAACTAATCTATTAAGAAACAAAACTATTTTAGTAATTACTTGAAAGTTAAAGGTATACTACTCTTATATGAAACACGTGTGAGGAAAATATGACTCAGAAACAAGTAGAAAACTTAATAAAGAAACAAGTAGAAAACTTAATAAAAGAAGCAAGTAGAAAAGTTAATAGAGATGCCTTCTCTAAGTCCTATTCTACGAAAAATTTTCAGTATCCACACAATGAAGAAAAAAGGTCCTATGCTATGATCAATTTACAAAGTACGGGTTTGTTTCTCTAGAAATTCACATGTTTAATCCTATATCCACTATACACAAAGATAAATTAGACTAAGCTAGAGATATAATTACCAAACATTACAGCAGTAGTGAATGAACAAGAATCAGAAACAAAAGAGACAAAACAAAACACAATTCAACACATACTAAGGTAAAAAGGACGTGAAAGATAGGGATGGAACTTAATAGATACTTTAAATGATCTAGACTAAGATCCTAATTATAGAAACAACCATTGTCTAATTACAAACAGGACATAATTCAAAATCCAAAGAAACAGAACTTTAAACAGGTTTAAGACAGAATGGGAAATATTATAGGCTAGACAAAGGGCTCAATGGAAGACTGAACGGACAGTCTGAATGACAGTGCATATGAGGAAAATGATGGAAATTAAGATAAATGGTCTAGATGATCTAAATATCAGCTGATTTTGTGCACATGAGAATAAGATGCATAAAGGACAATAATTGATCCTATTCAGTAATTAAAATAACAATGAAATGACTTAGGTTAATTCATGATTATAGAGAAACTATTGTCTATTGCATTATGAAATAACTCAGGTATAACCAAAGTAAATTTACAACAAAATGAGAATTAACAGAACTAAACCTACTGTAAATTGAATATGAGATATGAAAGCAATTCAACTCTATGTAATTATCAATATAAAACTAAACCACAAGATGGAAGAAAGATTGGAAAAGAAACTAGAGATAAACTATGCGCGCGACTAGTTTCTTTAATTCAAGAAATAAAAACTAAACTAACACCACAACATTACTCATAATGGAATATATGCTACAGGAAACAAGGAAATGAACAATATAAACTAATCAGAAACCAATTTGCATAAATAAAACAGTAATAGAAACTACTTATCTGCGAGAAAGAAGATAACAAGAACACACAGGAATGGAAACCACTGGTTGATGAGGGGCCCTCTCAGTAATCAGGGTGGCGTGTTAATCAATCACTCACAAGAACAAGAACATGTATACACAGCGAAAATAGAACTTATATTAACATGTAGAACAGAGTTTTTACAGAGCTTCCCATCTAATGTCGACTAACAGATTACAAACTAGCTAACTCCTGATCTTGCTTGGAGGTGACTATATATAATGTTTACAAGGATGAGCAGGTCGACCCTTTCAGTGGTTGATCGCTTCTAAAATATTCTATCTTTATTGCAAACAAACAACCACACGACAGCGCAAAGTCTTTCTCCTGCTCTCTTGCGCGTCGGTTCTCATCACGCGTCCTGCGTCGTATAGATTCTTGTGGGTGTGGCCTTGGATCATGGTGTCAAACAGAGAAAGAAGGATGGCAAGCCTTATCTGAGCGAGGACCATCGTGACAACAAACATGTGGACAACAGAATAGCTAAAGACCATTTGCACTTTAATCACTTGGGAATATGTCGACTAACAGTGCGCGGGTTGATTGAGAGGCTGAATGGTAAGCTAGATATGCTCTACGCATATATAGCATGAATGCGTGTCCAATGTTTGCTCGTGTAAAGACTATGATCTGCAAAACAAATTCATATATAAGGCATATTTCCAATTATAACCGAATTGCTTAGTAAAATCATGAAATAATAGAAATAAACCAAGACTTGCATAAATTCCAAATGCGTTCGTACCTGGGGCTGAATGATAAGTTGTATGAAAAGAAATATGTCAAAAAGGTGACAAAATAGATTCCAAACGAGTAAATTACCAGCTGAAGATAGTGACAAAACAAGGATCAACATATACAAAGACTAAAATTTGCTTCTCTTGGAAGCTACCGACTAACACTAAAGACTGTAATTAATTTCTACCTAGAAACTTAAGTTGAGAAATTCAATTTGACTTCTTAAATATGGAAAGCCACATGAGATGTGATGTAGATATGTGAGTAATTAATATTTCTAACACTCCCCCTTAATTATAAGCAGATGGGGATCATTATACAAAATTTTACAAAATGTTTCAGAGATGAAACTTGCTCTGTGCATGAAAAAATTCAATGAACAAAACTTGTCATTAATAAATAGCTTTGTAGATACTGGAACGTATCCCTTGGCAATGGTTTTTTAGAGATGTATGCCAACTGATGTTCAGAAATGCAAAATTCTAAACAAATCTCTTTGTTATTCACCAATTCTCTTATGAAATAATACCTTGTGTCGATGTGTTTGGTTCTCTTGTGGAACACATGATTATTTGACAATGTGATGACTGAAGGGTCAGTGCAAGAAGATGATGGACCTTTTTGGAGCNTATAACATGTTAAGTATAATTTAATTAGAAAATATATAAATAAATAAATATTTATAAATAAATTGAGATTTAATTTTAAATTTTTATGTAATATAAAAATTTA